>JAHRHZ010000014.1:62495540-62532365 GCA_024137785.1 Ginglymostoma cirratum
GAAACGTCAAGTTTTCCTGCTCCTATGATGCTGCTTGACCTGCTGTGTTCATCCAGCCCCATGCTTGTTATCAAGGTATTTTTAAGAAGCATTCTCATTTTTCTATTTCAATTTTCTATTACCAATCTATTACACAGAATTCACTCTTTATTCACATTAAATACACAAGGACTTTCCATGAAAATCATAGTTTACACAAGTCCATTTTGATCATCATTCATTTTCCTTTATATCTACTTTTGAGGGGCTGCTCTTTATGACATTTCTTTCCTGCTGTGTGACTGATTTTCAAATTGGATGGTCGCAGCAATAAGGTTTAACAAAATAGTTTTATGTTCTTGCCATGAAATCTTTCAAGAAAAGTAAAAGGATTGTGTTTCAAATAAATAGCAGCTTCTGCAGAGAAGTTCAGAATTATCAGTGTTATAGAACTAATACCAAAGTCAAATGACTGGATCTTAGATAAAATATTGTGGAGCTGGATGAGCACAGCAGGCCAAGCAGCATCAGAGGAGCAGGAAAGTTGACGTTTCCGGTCGAGACCCTTCTTCAGAAATGGGGGAGGGGAAGGGGATTCTGAAATAAATAGGGAGAGAGGGGGAGGTGGATGGAAGATGGATAATGGAGAAGATAGGTTGAGAGGAGACAGACAGGTCAAAGAGGTGGGGTTAGAGCCAGTGAAGGTGAATGTAGGTGGGGATTTAGGTGGGGGATAGGTCAGTCCAGGGAGGACGGACAGGTCAAGGGGGCGGGATGAGGTTAGTGTGTAGGAGATGGGGGTGGGGCTTCAGGTGGGAGGAATGGTTAGGGAGGTGGGGACGAGCTGGGCTGGTTTTGGGATGTCGTCGGGGGAGGGGAGATTTTGAAGCTTGTGAAGTCCACATTGATACCCTTGGGTTGCAGGATTGACTGGATCTTATGCTTTTTTTGGCTTAGAGCGAGTTGCGTCATGGTTTTTGGAACAAATTTCACTGTGTGACCCAACTGGATTTCTTGCCCTATCCAACCAAACTTGCCTTATTAAATACCCTTTCTGCCCTTATGCATTCCTTACCTATGGTTCAACTCCTATCTTATAATGAGCCATTCCCAGAACATCTCACCAGTCACCAGACGAATGTTCACTCCATAGTGATTTGTTGCACTACTCCAAATACAACCTCTTCCCTTCCTAAATCACCTTTTAACCCAACTCAATGTAATGGGACACACTTTTAATATCCATGTATACCTCTAATTATCATTTTTTCCCCTCAAAAGCCCAATGTTTCCCAAAATCTTTATTGGTTTACTGCCTTGATTAGAAGTCTGATAGCCCCTACAGGGTCCATAAGGAATCACTAATTAATCCCCCTGTGGAGCTTGATGAGTATGCATTCCCCTGGTAACAGGTAATAGCCTGCCTGATTGGAACTCATCACCTGAGCCCAGTTTAAAGCAGACCACTAGGGGGTCCTCTTGTGGTTCAGTGGTTGTGTCCCTACCCCTGGACCAAGAGACCTGGGTTTAAGTCACGTGCACCTGCTGCAGAGGTGTGTGATAACATCTCTGTACAGGTTAACTGTCAGTCTCAGGCTGGAACTAGCTTGTGTGCTCCATGAGTAATGGGTACATTTTGGTTCTTCAACAGTAAATCATATTCCTTTCCAGTTATGCTTGCTTAATTATTCCAAGAAGTATAAGAAAATACAACTCCCTTTGCAATAAAATATTCAGAATATCCAAATAGTCTGATTCTCTTTAGAGAAGGACAGATTTTCTTGACTGTCTGATGGCATCTCTCCCATCTTAGTAGGGTCTGGAGGTAAAACAATCTACCTGTACAATGGCTATAATTTCAATATCTATTTCCTTCCATGATGCACTTGATTGAGTCCAGAATTGCAGGAACCTATAATTAAATTGTCTAATGAAAAAATGTCAACATCTCTCATTCTTTATTCACTCCACCCCCCTCAATAATATGCAATAAAGTTAATTTAAAAAGGATTTCTACCTTTATGGATACCTTTCTCCCAGACCCAATGGAATTATACTTTAAAAAGAGTCAATTTAACCAGGCTTTTTGAATTAACAAAGTTTACTAATTACTAACTGTAAGAAGAATTCATAATAAAATGTATATACACAAAGGCTAGACATAAGAGATGAATCCAAAAAGATTAAAGTTAAAAAACAATAGCAATCATATCTCACATTCAACTGACCCCTGATAACGTTTCACCCCCTTGCTTATCAAGCATCTATTCACCTGTGACCTGAAACTATTCAAAGATTCTGCTTCCACTATTTTTTGGAGAAGTGTTCCAAAGACCGACAAAGATCCCTGGGAAAAGATTTTTCCTCATATCTGCCTTCAATGGGCGAGCCCTTATTTTGGAAGAGGACTCCTTTTTCTACTTGCTCCCACAAGAGGAGACATCCTTTCAACATCCACTCAATCAAGAGTCCTCAGCATCTTTTATGTTTCAATCAAGTCATCTTCTAAACTCCAGTGGATACCTTAATCTGTCTAAACTTTCCTCATTAAGACAGCCCATTTATTCCAGGTATTAATTGTGTAAACCTTCGTTGAACTGCTTCCAATGCATCTACAACTTCCATAAATAAGGAGACCCACTCTCTTAAAGTGATAGCATAATTTGCTGCGAACAAAAAATTTTAAAATGTCGCAATGTGCCTTTCCTTCTTTGGTTTTACAATATGATCTTGCCCTTGTATGCAACCAATGCTGGAAAATCCAAACTGTCAGGAATCATGTTTGTTAACTTGCATCATGCCATACTGTGGTTTAGTACATTAGTACAACAAAGCACTGTGACACGAGGCCCCTTGTATTCACAGCAAAGTTTTAACTCTCTCCATTAGAAGATTTCCCCTGAGAGTTTAACACCACAACAGCAAAAACAGATGCTCAATGAAACACAATCTGGAAATGGCTTCCCGGCATGGCCCATAGCACTGGTGCTAAGATCAACTTCCTGACCTCCGCATACACAAGTGTGCCTTTTGTGAAGCTGATCTGAAAGTCTGAGCTGTGGGATGAAAGACAAAAAGAAAACATCTTGATGATAAGGATCTTTCCTTTCACTCATACCCATTTAATAAAGCAGTGCCCCACCTTACCAGAAGATGCTATGACTCCTGAAGAATTCCATCTGCCAAAATGTCATGCCTTAGAAAGATGTCAGCCTTTAAAAGCAGTAGATTGTATTCCATTTCATGTCACTTTGCTCACTGGCTTGTGAAAGTTATCAGAATGTACTTACTTTGGAGGTGTATGAAAGTTATTTCGTAAAACAGCTCAGCCTGTTCAACAGATTATTTAGGTCCTGCCAATGTCCATAACCCTCTATACATAGCATTTCAGAAAGGAAGCACAAACAATCAAATGAAACACTTTCAAATGTAAGATAATAGAAGTTTAGCATGATCCTCTCCTGTTATACAAAACTGATATGTTTTAATTTTAATATCGAGAATTAATGCCAAATGCCAGCATTAAACTGATTATTATCAGCAAAGTGAGTGGATTACCAGAAATCCATTCATTGAAACAGCATGATAGTGGACACTTGCGTGACATGAACCTTAATTGTTCAGTGATATTACAGGCACTAGTTTTGAGAGCAGCATGATATGGAGATATTTTTATGTTTTGGAAACTGAATCAGTGCTGACTGATACTCACAACTACACAACACTGTACAAGAGTGCTGTTGATGGGCACAGCTTCTTTCAACTAGGAATTTGGAACCAAATAAGTGAAAAAAGGAGAAATAATTTCAAGCCAAGGGACACAAAAAATGGAAGGAATGGCTGAGGTACAGACACAGGAGGCGACCTTAGGTTCAAAGCAAATTAACCGCAAGCCACCAAATTCATGCATTGCAATTCAGTGGCAAAAAAAATGGCAGGAAAGACCTTTTACATTTTAATTTCTTCTCTACGAAATGTTTCAAGAAGTTATTGCATTTTAATATGCTGTCAAAATAAACAAGGTAATTTCCAGCCTTGTTTATCGGCAGAGAAGGAACAAGGTCACCTGACCTCTCAGGTGCATCTTGTTTCAAAGCTCTATTTTGTTTTAAAAGGTCAAGTGCCATTTTCCATAAATCAATGAATCTAATTGTGTGGATTTTTTAAAATGGTAGTGAATCTTCACGGAATTTTAGAAGGAAGTATGTAATTTAAAGTGATGCATAACTAACACTGAACAAGAAGAAATTCCTTGATTTGTCGGCTGGGTATCCTGGAGAAGATAGAATAGGAGACATGGAAGTTAAAAAAGGAGAGTTGCATGTTGATCCTCAGACTCATCTTCTCATCTATCTTTGGCTCTTGCGTTTAACAAAGAATATGTCATCTAGTTTGTTATGGAATGTTTAAGGTCATAACTTATACTGAAAGAAAAGAGAGCCCAATGTTTGCCAGATTTCGAAATGGTCTTGATCGTGGATTGCAGGCATGGGAGGTTTAAAGGCGGACAGAAAGAAATGAAAGCTTTTTCAGCGTGACAGCAGAATATAGAATTGAAATGGCAACAATAGGTACATGAATCCCAGGAATGCCAAAGAAATAGTTAATACATGTTTCAGGTGCAACTTGAAGCATCTTCGTGTGATGAGCTGTTCAAAATGGAAAGCAGAATCATTAAAATGATACATGATACAGAGAATTTTAAGACAGAAAATGAAAATAATGATGAGTTCAAACAAATTAAACCAGTTGCAAAGATTTTTATGTCTTCTGATAAATGCATTGCAGACTCATTACACTTTACAGTGTTAGACAGTATCAGAGCTTGGACATTATTTAACGGATTGGTTACCTTGGTTCTCTATATAGTGAGGATAGACGCAAGACCTAGCATTTTTTTGGCTCAGTGATGACTATTGAGATCTCTAACGAGAGTCATATGTAAAAATCATAACAGCAGAAATTAATATTATATTGCACCTTTGACATGATAAAATAATTCAAAGAATTTCACAGAAGTGTTTTAAAGCACAGAACACTGAGCCATATAAGATGATCATAGTAAAGATGGCTAACAGCTTGCTCAAGAAGGTAAGTGAGGAGGAGAAGCATGGAGATATTGGGAAAGAATTCCAGAGCTTAGGACCTAAGTCATTAAAGGCAAGATCACTAACGGTGGAACACTCCTAATGATTAGGGTCCTGAGAAAGAGACACTAACATATGAAGGGCTGTATGTGAGTGATCATGAAACAGAGGATAGAGCTATCACACTTATCGGTCAAAACCGTGTGGAGCTGGAGGAAATCAGCAGTCCAGGCAGCATCAAAGGAGCAGGAAAGTTGGTGTTTTGTGTTTGGACCCTTCTTCAGAAATGTGGAGGGGGAAGGGAGCTGGGAAATAGAGAGTGGAGGGGTGAAGCTGAGGAAGATAGGTGGGATGGTGATAGGTGAATGCAGGTAGGAAGTGGTGGGGATTGGTCAGTGAGGTGGGAGGGGTGGATAGGTGGGAGAGAAGATGGACAGGTTGTGTCAGATCAAGGAGGTGGGGATGAGAGGGAGGGTTGGACATGGGATGAGGTTGGGGGTGGGCAGATTTTAAGACTAGTGAATTCCATGTTTAGGCCATTGGACTGTAGGCTGTCAAGGTAGAAAATGAGGTGTTGCTCCTCCAGTTTGTGTGTGGTGTCATTGTGGCACTGGAGGAGGCCCAGGATAGACATGTCACCCAGGGAGTGGGAGGGGGAGTTAAAATTGTTGACGACCAGACTGTGTTGTCGTTTGTCATGTACAGAGCGCAGGTGCTCGACGAAATGGTGTCTGAGTCTACACATGGTCTCACAGATGTAGAGGAGGTCATATTGGGAGCAGCAGATACAGTAGACCAAGTTGGCGAATGTACAGGTGAACCTCTGTCTGATATGAAAGGTTTTTTTGGTTCCTTGAATGGAGGTGAGGAGGGGAGGTGTAGGGGCAGGTGTAGCACTTCCTTTGGTTGCAGGGAAAGGTGCCGGGGTTAGTGGGGAGTGTGGAGCGGATGAGGGAGTCACGGAGAAAGCAGTCCCTATGAAAGGCAGATAAGGGTGGAGAGGGAAATATATCAGGATAATGTTGTCTGACAGGGATCTGTGCTTGGGCCTCAATTATTCATAATATTCATTAATGACTTGGATAATGGCGTAAAATTCTGCATATCCAAATTGGCTAATGACCCAAAATGGGCAGTGTTAACAATAGTATAAAATTACAATGGGGTATTGATAGATTAGGTGAATGGGCAATCTGTGGCAGATGGATTTAATATAGTGGATGTCTAATGAAATTTGTCTCTTTAAAATGCCACAAACAGGTGCAGAAAATAGTCATGAAATGCAGGCCTGCATATCTAAAGAGCTGGAGTGTAGGAATGCAAACATTATGCTGCAGTTACACAAAACCCTAGTTAGAACCCACTTAGAGTACTGTGAGCAGATCTGGGCACCACACCTAGGAAGAATGTTTGGCTTTGGAAAGAGTTTATTCTCTAGAATTTAGAATGGGTTGATCTAATTAAGGTTTTCAGGATATTAATAGGGAAAGACAGGATAGATGAAGTGAGACACTGAATGAAGATTCTAGAACCAGGGGCATAGTCTAAGAATTAGGGCCAGGTCATTCAGGTGAGATGTTAGAAAGCACTTACACACACAAAGAGTAGTGGAGATTTGGAACTCTCTTCATGAAATGGCGGTCAATGCTAATTTAATTGTTAAATTTGAATCAAAGATTGCAATTTTTTACTAAGCAAAAGTATCGAGTTTTATGGGCCCAGGACTGCCATATGAAATTAATTCCCTGTGAGATTGCAATCTTACATATGAAGACTTTTTTTTATGTTAAGAGAGGAAAGGGAATCTGTTAGTTGTATATTAATTGTATTCAACTGTATGCAGGAGGCAGACATTAACTGAGGCTTCACTTGAACCACTTTTGATGCAGACTAAAATGGTGCTGGGGTTTAGGTGATGAGTGCTTATAATGTCTGTCCATAAATGTAAACATGCAAGCACTCACGTGGCATCTCACCTCACTACTAAACTCACTGAATTGCTGATATTCATTTAATACCCAACTAATGTCCAAAATACAATCTGATTTATCAGAATTTACTGGTACCTGCCTGAGATTAACTGCTGCTCAACTAACTTCCTTCAAATAATATGTTTTAAAAAATGAGATTATTTTCTCACATGTCTCAATCAGACAATAAATTAACAATGAATATTTCATCTCCCACAACCCCCTTTCAATAAGCCAACAATGAAATCAATGTCCAACATTTTCCAAGGAGTTATCTCGATTAGTGTTTTGAGCGAATCAACTTGTTCCTTTAAATAAATGGAATTTATCTCTGGCAGACGATCCCACTCCGTCACCTTCAATGGAATAAATTGAGGATTAAATTTTGTCTCAGTTATACTTCATGATCCAAAAATTAATTCTTGACTAATTCCAATAATTGCTTGAAAACTGTTGGTTTGTGCTGCCTCATGATGCAATATTACTAAATAATAACCAGATGCATGACTTGAAGAAATAAATATTTGAAAATTGGTTGTTCTCTGCCTTTACTTTTGACATCAGGCAGAATGTTACAGGGGATCTGAGTGACGTCTTCTCTGGTGAGATGTGTGGCAGCATCAAATGAACTGAGGTCCATTTCAATGTTGGGAAGGGTCTAGGCCCGAAACATCAGCTTTCCTGCTCCTCTGATGTTGCTTGGCCTGCTGTGTTCATCCAGCTCTACACCTTGTTATCTCAATGTTGGGAGCATCTCACTCCATTTTTATGCTTTTCATGAGCAGTGTGGCGAGATTGATCCTCATTATTGCCTTTTTAATGCAACAACTCCCCTCATTAATATTCAGTCTTCTACTACAAACTAGACGTCAGGGAAACCCGAAAGAGAAACCAGACCGGGTATCTGGTGGATTCAGCTCACCACTTGCTCTGAACCACCTCCTTGATGGATATGGGGGTAACAACATCTCAGGCTATGATCCATGGGTGCCAGCCAAATATACACCTCCTCCTCCATGGACTTTTGCATCCGCCATCTTGCAACTCATCATGACCTTCCTGATGCACATTGTCATATGCACTGGCAGTGCACTCTGCATGCTACAGCAACTAGCATCAAAAGGCTACAGTGGGACAATTTACACAGGGATAAGCACCCAGCTTGTAGACTGGGCTCAGGCTGCATCTCAGAGATGCTGGCTTGGTCTCTTTGTACTCTATCACTTAGCACCTAAATGCTTTCTCGCAGTATCTCTGCCTGCTTTGACTTGCTTTGGCTTGTTGTATCAGTTAGTGCAGTTTGCCATGTTGTTAAGCAGTCCTTGGTCTAGAGGCATACATGTTGCTGCACGTCAGTGTGAGACATCAATCTTGCACCTGCACTGTGTGTTAGCAAAAGCACGCTGCATGTGCAGCTTATAGGCAACCCTGTATCCAACTCTAAAGAGAATAGTCATCATTGAATTCTGGAGCCAGCCAACAGCCAGGGAGCATTGGCATCGTAAGTCAAGCTCAGCCTACTTTACCAATCAAGGGCATTGGCCATGGTCAGATGTCATTGGGGGAAGGGGGTGTGTCTCAGTCATGGCTTTATCCCTCTGCAGTGGGTCACAGTCAGTCCGTTGACCCTGCAGTGGCAAGTACACGGAATAGGGTTAATATAGTCTGAAGATGTGTTGGCACCAGTCAGGGGTCTGGGCAGCTATTTCCTGGGGCTGTCTGGCCATGTTGGCCAAGGAAGTGGGCCATGGTCAATCCATCATATTTTTCTACAGAAACATGGTGGGGTGGGGGTAGGGGGGTTGGAGATCCACAGCTGTGGCAACTGCGCTGAGCCTTGGTGGCTTAGTCTTCAGCACTGGGCCTAAAGGCTGTGGGCAAATGCAATTCTGAAAGGTGCAGCAGGATTTCATTGAAACATAGAAACATAGAGAACAGGAGCAGGAGTAGATCATTTGGTCCTTCAGTCTTGCTCTGCCATTCAATGTAATCATGGCTGATCATCCTACTTGGTATCGTGTTCCTGCTTTCTCCCCATACCCTCTGACCCCTTTAGCCATAAGAACTTTTTAGGATCATTAGGATCTTTTCTTGGGTAGAAGAGATCTGTTCAAAAGGGACAAGTTTTACCTGAACTGGAGGGGGACCAATATCCTGGCAGGGAGATTTGCTACTGTTGCTTGAGAGCCTTTAAAGTAGTATGGCAGGGATATCCTAAGCAGTAACGAGAGTGGAGAGACAGATGAGGATGGTTTGGAAGTTAGAGAGAGATCGCACCCCCACCCCCACCACCCCCCCCCACCCCCGCTAACCCCGTGTGAAATGACATCTGATGATGGCCAATGCCCTTGATTGGTACAGGAGGCTGAGAATGACTTAATATGCCAATGTCCCCTGACTGTTGGGTGGCTCTAGAATTCAATGATGTCTAGAGAGCAAGTTAATTGGAAAAGACAGGCAACAGCAAGTCAGACAATGAGGTAGCTCTGAAGAATTAAACTGCATTTATTTCAGTGCAAGAGGTCTGACAGGTAACTTGGATGAACTCAGGGCATGTATGGGAATATTGGACTGGGATATCATAGCTATTACGGAAACATGGCTGAGGGATGGACAGGACTGGCACCTCAATGTTCTGGGGTTTAGATGTTATAGAAAGGATGGCAAGAAAGGAGGGGAGTGGTGTTTTTCATTAGGGAAAATATTACTCCTGTACTTAGAGAGGATATTCCTGGGGATTGTCCAGTGAAGCTGTATTGGTGAAACCTAGAAATAAGAAGAGATGATCACCTCGATGAAATTATATCATATGCCCCTAATAGTCAGCGGGAAACTGAGGAGCATAAATGTACAGAGATCTCAGATGCACGTAAGAATAATAACGTTGTAATATTGGGGGATTTTAACTTTCCAAAAATAGACTGGCGCTGCATAGCAATATCGGTTTGGATGGGGAGGAATTTGTTAAATGTGCTCAAGAAAATTTTCTTTATCAATACATAGATGTATCTACTAGAGAAGAAGCAAAACTTGACCTTTGCTTGGGAAATAAGGTAAGGCAAGTGGCTGAAGTATTAGTGGGGATCACTTTGGGTCCAGTGATCATAATTCTATTAGTTTTAAAATAATTATGGAAAAGGATAAAGAACTTGTATAAAAGTTAATGTTCTAAATTGGAGCAAGATCAATTTTGACAGTATGAGACAGGAACTTCCAAAAGTTTATTCCAATAGACTGTACTCAGGTAAAGGGACAAATAGCAAGTGGAAGGCTTTCACATGTGAAATGATGAGAGTTGAGAGACAGTATGTTCCTGTTAGGGTGAAGGGTAGGGATGGTAGGAATAGGGAACAATGGATGACTAGAGATACTGAGGTTCTGGTCAAGAATAGGAAGGAAGCACATGTCAGATATTGACAACTGGGAGCAACTGAATCTCTTGAAGAGTATAAGTGGAGTAAGGACATTCTTAAGAATGAAGTCAGGAGGGAAAAACGGGGATATGAGATAACCTAGGCAGATAAGGATAAGGGTAACTCAAAGAGATCTCTTGAAAACAGTCCACATTATAGAAGGGGAGGTGCTTGAGGTCTTAAAAAGCAAAAGGGTAGATAAATCTCCAGGACCCAATCAAGTTTACTGTAGCAGGTTGTGGGAAGCTAGGGAAAAAAATCACTGGGCCCCTAGCAAAGATATTTGTATCATCTATAGCCACAGGCAATGTGCCAGAAGATAGGAGGGTGGCTAATGTTATGTTTTTATTTAAGAAAGGCTGCAAAGAGAAGCCTGGGAAAGATAGACTAGTGAATCTGATGTCAGTAGTGGGTAAATTGTTGGAGGGATTTCTGAGACAGGATTTACATGCATTTGGAGAGGCAAGGACTGACTAGTGATAGTCAGCATGGCTTTTTACATGGGAAATCATGTCTCACAAACTTAATTGACTTTTTTGAGGAAGTGACCAAGAAAATGGAGTGGTAGATGTTGCCTACATAGAGTTTAGTAAGGCCTTTGACAAGGTTCTACATGGTACACTGGCTAGTAAAGTTAGATCACATGGGATTCAGGGAGAGCTAGCCAATTAGATAAAAAAAAATTGGGTTGAGGGTAGGATACAGAGGATGGTGGTGAAAGGTTGTTTTTTGGACTGGAGGCCTGTGACCAACGGTGTTCTGCAGGGAACGGTGTTGTGTCCACTGTTATTTGTCATTTATATAAATGATTTGGATGAGAATTTAGGAAGCGTGTTCAGTAAGTTTGCGGAAGACGCCAAATTTGGTGTACAGTGGGGAAGTTTATCTAAGATTACAAACAGATCTTGATCAATTGGGCCAATGGGCTGAGGAGTGGCAGATGGAGTTTAATTTAGATAATTGTGAGGTGTTGCATTTTCCTAAGAAGAACATGGGCAGGACTCAGACAGTAAATGATAGGGACCTGGGGAGTGTTGTAGAACAGAGACCTAAGGGGTTCAGATACATAGTTCATTGAAAGTTGCACCACAGGTAGTCATTGTTATAAAGGAGGCATGTGGACCACTTGTCTTCATTGCTCAGACCGTTGAGCTTAGGAGTTGGGACATCATGTTGCAGTTGTACAAGATATTAGCGAGGCCACTTTTGGAATACTGAGTACAGTTTGGGTCACCTTGCTATAGGAAGCATATTATTTAATTGAAGAGGGTGCAAAAAATGTTTACAAGTATGATATTGGGATTGGAGGGTTTGAGTTATATGGAGAGGCTGGATAAACTGGGATTTCTTTCACTGGAGCTTAGGAGGTTGAGGGGTGACCCTACAGACCTTTATAAAATCACGAGGGGCATAGATAAAGGTCTTTTCCCTCGGTTTGGGGAATTCAAAACTAGAAGGCATAATTTTAAGGTAAGAGGAGAAAGATTTAAAAGGGTCCTGAGGTGCAACATTTTCACAATGGGATCGTATGTAGAATGAACTACCAGAGGAAGTGGTAGACGCGGATACAGTTACAATATTGAAGGCACATTTGGGCAGGTACATGAATAGGAAAGGTTTAGAAGGATATGGGCCAAGTTCAGGCAACTGAGACTAATTTCATTTGGGAAACTTGTCTAGCATGGATGAATTGGACCAAAGGTATGCTTCCATGCTATATGACTCCATCACTTCAAAACTATATCTTACCACTTCTTGAAAACACCCAATATTTTGGTCTCAATCATTTTCTGAGGAAACTTTTACCATATGATCACTATGCTCTGGTGAAGAAACGGCCTTTAGACGGTGACCTGTGGTTCTAGGGAGCATTCTTCCTGCATGTACACCGTCAAGCCCTATTTGAATTTTATAGATTTTGATAAGGTAGCCCCTCATTCTTCTAAACCTCTGTAAACATATACCTAACTGATCCAATCTTTCTTCATATATTAGTCCTGCCATCCCAGGAATCAATCTGGTAAACCTTTATTCCCCTCCCACTATAGCCATAACATTCATCCTCAGATAAAGAAACAAAAACTGCACACAGTACTGCAAGGGCTGTTGAAGCTGGGTAATTGTCCAATGCTGACATAGGCAAACTTTAATCGGTAAGGCAACCAAGGATTAGGATTGAGGATTACCAGATCAGTTACTCCCTCACTGAATGGCAGAAAAGATGTGATGGGCTGAATGGCTTACCACTGATTCCATGTCTTATGGTCTTATCTCAGAACCATCTCAGACAACAATCACCTTCTCAGGGGCAACTGGGGCCAGGTATTAAATGCTGACCTACCAGAAATGCCCTCATCCCACAAGTGAATAAAAAAAAATCTTGATGGCGCTGCAGCGAAAAACCAACCAAAACCAGTCTTAGCCAAAAACATAAGTTTCAGCCCATTGTCAATTATAGTATGGGCTCCTTTCTTTGCTTTACTAAAACAAAATATTTGAAAATTGATCTGATCGGTTGTACTGCACCACTGAACATCAACCAAACTAAGTTGGGGGGTGGGGCGAAAGGTAGGTGGTGTTCAGTTGAGTGGAAAATATTGGAAAAGGTAAAGGTGGGGGAGGGCTCAGAAGAGGTTAGCAAGGTTATTAAAGTTCCCAGGGCAAGTAATAGGATAGAGAGGTATGGAAAGTGTCAGGAATCCAACATCACACACAGCAGATGAGTGGACAATTATGAGAAAGAGGGAACACAGGACTGACGGTACTGTACTTAAATATGTGCAGTATTCAAAACAAGGTAACTGAGCTTGTAACTGAGATTTTCTGATGAAGGGTCTAGGCCCGAAACGTCAAGTTTTCCTGCTCCTATGACGCTGCTTGGCCTGCTGTGTTCATCCAACCCCACGCCTTGTTAACTGAGCTTGTAGCACAGATTAAAATTGGCAGGTACAATGTTGCAGATGTCACAGAGACGTGGCTGTAAGGGGATCAGGACTAGGAACTAAATATCCAAAGATACACATCCTATTGATAGGGGAGGGGGTGGGGTTGCCTTGCTTGAAAGGAACTAAATTAAATCAATAGCAAGAAATGATATAAAATTGAAAGGCGTAGAATCTGTGTGGGTAGAGCTGGGGAACTAGAAAGGAAAAAACAACCTGATAGTTATAAACAGGCCTCCTGGAAGTTGTAAAGATGCGGGGAAGAAAATAAATCAGGAGATAGTAAAGGCATGTAAGAAGGATACTTATCATGGGATCATGAGGGGCTTCATGATGCAGGTGGACTGGGAAAATCAGTTTGGCAGCCGGTCTCATGAAAAGGGATTCATGGAATGTTTACAAGATGGTTTTTTTGGAAGCAGCTTGCAGTGGGGCTTATTTGGGAACAGGCAGTTCTGCATTTGGTGATCTGTAATGAGGCAGCCTTAATTAGGGTTAATCCTTAACTTAAGGTGAAGGAACCTTATGGGCCAGTGGCCATAATATGAGAGAATTCACTCTGCAATTTGAGAGGGTGAAGCCGGATTCAGATGTAGTGGTATTACAATTGAGTAAGAGCAATTACAAAGTGTGGGGGAGGAGCTGGCCAGTGTTGATTGGAAGGGGAGTCTAGCAGGGTAGATGGTGGAGCAACAATGGCAGGAGTTTCTGGGGGTATTTTGGGAGGCAGAAATTCATCCTAAGGAAGAAGAAACATTCTACAGGAAGGACAAGGCAACCATGATGGAGGAACTGAATAGGTACTTTGCATCGATCTTCAAGTGGAAGGTACCAATGGCATATAAGAACTTTAAGAGAGTTGGGAGCAGAGGTGAGGGTGGTTGCCATCATTAAGGAGATGGCACTGGGGAAACTGTAAGGTCTGAAGGTGGATAAATTACCTGGACCAGATGTGGACTCTAGGTCTGTACTCGAAGTTTAGAAGGATGAGGGGGGATCTGATTGAAACATACAGACTTTAGGGCGGCACAGTGGTTCAGTGGTTGGCACTGCTACCTCACAGCGCCAAGGACCCGGGTTCAATTCCAGCCTCGGGCAACTGTCTGTGTGGAGTTTGCACATTCTCCCCGTGTCTGTGTGGGTTTCCTCCAGGTGCTCCGGTTTCCTCCCACAGTCTAAAGATGTGCAGCCACAGTCCAAAGATGTGCAGGCTAGGTGGATTGGCCACGCTAAATTGTCTGTAGTGTTCAGGGATGTGTAGATTAGGTCATGGGGCATGGGTCTGGGTGGGATGCCCTGAGGGTCGGTGTGGACTTGTTGGACTGAAGGGCCTGTTTCCACACTGTAGGGATTCTATGATTTCTATGAGAATACTGAGAGACCTGGAGAGAGCGGAAATGGCACAAAAACAAAGTTGCTGGAAGTTGAGTGGAGATAGAGATGCTTCCACTAGTAGGAGAGACTAAGACATGTAGGCACTGCTCAGGGTGAAGCAATGACCCTACAGAAATGTGATGGGGAGGGATTTCTTCAGCCACAGGGTAGTGAATCTGTGGAAATCATTGCCACTGAAGGCTGTGGAGGCCAAGCCATTGAGTATATTAAAGAGATAGATCAGTTCTTGACTGGTAAGTGGATCAAGGGTTATGCGGAGAAGGCAGTACAATTGGGTTGAGAAACATCAACCATGATCAAATGGTGAAGCAGACTCAAAGGGCTGAATGGCCTAATTCTGCTCCTTTTCCTATGGTCTAAACAAATTTCCTGGCCACATCAGTTCAAGCCTGAGATCTGACACTTTGGGCAACATATAGTTGTGGCACAGTTAGGCTATCAGGGAGAAGCAGTCCTACTGTCTGACGTTAAGTTGGAGCATGCAGACTGCACTTGAATATATGCACACTCAGAGGCTAAGCTCCAAATTATTCTCCATGCATTCAAGATGGTATATGAGAGGATGAACATAAGCTGAACATTTGGAAGTCAAAGGACCTTTACCATCCTGCTTCCATCACACAACATTACCATCATCATCCACCAACTATCACGATCCTTTCAGTGAGAACACATCAACAATGAGTCAGCACTGCAGTTATTGTGCTGTCACAGGTTCCAGTCTTTTCTTTACAATTAATTAATTCATGGGATGTGGGCGTCACTGGCTGACCAGTGTCATTGCTCATCCCTAGTTGCACTTGAGATGGTGGTGAGGAGCTGCCTTCTTGAACCACTGCAGTCCATATGTTGTATGTAGACTCACAATGCCCTTGGAGAGGGAATTCCAGAATTTTGACCCAGGTCGGTAAGTGGGTTGGATGGCAGCTGACAGGTGGTAGTGTTTTAGTTTTACTCTTTTTTAAACCAGGAACCATTTCAACTCCCCCTCCCATTCCTCAGATGACATGTCCATCCTTGGCCTCCTACAATGCCACAGTGATGCCACCCGAAGGCTGCAGGAACAGCAAATCATATTCAGCCTGTGAACCCTGCAGCCCAATGGCATCAATGTGGATTTCACAAGCTTCAAAATCTCCCCTCCCCCAACCGCATCCCAAAACCAGCCCAGCTCATCTCCACCTCCCTAACCTGTTTTTCCTCTCACCCCAAGCCACACCCCCATCTCCTATCTACTAACATCATCCCGCCCCCTTGACCTGTCCATCCTCCCTGGACTGACCTATCTCCTCCCTACCCCCCTACCTACACTCACCTTTACTGGCTCCATCCCCGCCTCTTCGACTTGTCTGCCTCCTCTCCACCTATCCTCTCCTCTATCCATCCTCTATCCGCCTCCCCCTCTCTCCCTATTTATTTCAGAACCCTCTTCCCCTCCCCCATTTCTGATGAAGGGTTTCGGCCCGAAACGTCAAGTTTTCCTGCTCCTATGATGCTGCTTGACCTGCTGTCTTCATCCAGCCCCATGCTTGTTATCTGTTTCCCTTGTCCTTCTAGGTGGTAGACTTTGTGGGTTTGGAAGGTGCTATCTCAAGATTCTTGGTGAATTTCTGCATTGCATCTTCTAGATAGTGCACGCTGCATCATTGGTGGAAGGAGTGAATGTGTGGATGTTTGTCAATCAAGCAGGCTGCTTTGTCCTGGATGGTAACAAGCTTCTTAAGTGTTGTTGGAGCTGCACTCATCCAGGCAAATGGGAAATATCCCATTGCACTCCCGACTTGTGTCTAATAGATGGTGCATGGGAATTGGAGTGTCAGGAGATGAATTTGCAAGATTCCTAGCCGCTGACTTGGTCTTGCACCCAATGTATTTATATAGCTGGTCCATGTTCCATATCTGGTCAACAGTGACCCCAGCATTTGATAATGGTGTTTCAGAGATGGTAATGGCCTTGCATGTCAAAGGATGATGGTCAGATTTACTCTTCTTTTAGATGGTCATTGCCTAAAACTTGCATGGCTTGGAGGATGAAGGGTCTAGGCCCGAAACGTCAAGCTTTCCTGCTCCTATGATGCTGCTTGGCCTGCTGTGTTCATCCAGCCCCACACCTTGTTATCTGGCATGAATGTTGCTTGCCACTTGTCAGACAAAACCTGGATATTGTCCAGATCTAGCTGCATTTAGACAAGGACTGCTTCAATATCTGAGGAGTTGTGAGTAGCACTGAACATTGTGCAATCATCGGTGACCATCCCGACTTCTGACCTTATAACGGAAGGAAGGTCATCAAAGGAACATAGTGTTTGATGTTAAAGCCTTCACATCTAGCACCAAGCTCATGGGCTACAAGGCAGTCATGTTACCAGCCCTCCTATGTGTATCAAAGGCATGGGCTATGTCCAGCAGATGGCTCAATTCCCTTGAGAATTATCACAATTGCTGCATCTGCAAAATCCTGCAGAATCAGAGCAGGATAGGTCCTCCTATCTCAATGATCTCTCTCAAACCAACATTCCCAGTATTGAAGTATGGCCCCTGTAGTCAGTCAACTGCCTTGGGCTGGCCTCGTGGTCTCAATGCTTAACACAAGAAGCCTAAAAGGACTTCTCTACTCTGAGCTCTATCATGCCAAATGGTTACCAGGATGGCAGAGGAAATGCTTCAAGGAGGTCATTGAGTCACCGAGGTCTATAGCGTGGAAACAGGCCCTTTGGCCCAACTTGCTCATACCACCCAGTTTTCACAATTAATCTAGACCCATTTGCCCATGTTTGGTCCATATCCCTCAATACCTATCCCATCCATGTACCTGTCTAAATGTTTCTTAAGTGACAATATTGTACTTGCTTCCACCATTACCTCTGGCAGCCCGTTCCAGACATACACCACTCTCTATGTGAAAAATTGCTTCTCTGTATCCTTTTGTATCTCTCCCTTCTCACCTTAAACCTATGCCCTCTAGTTTTAGATTCCTCTACCACGGGGAAGAATTGTCAGGTATCTACCTTATCTATACCTCTCATGATTTTATAGAACTCTGTAAGGTCAACCCTCAGTCTCCTACAATCCATGGGGAGAAAACCCCCAGACTCTCCAACTTTTCCTTGTAACCTTATTTATATCATCCACGTGTCATGTATGATTTTTCAGTGGAGCAATTGGTGCACCAGACTAAGGCAAATAGAAATTCAACCAATTTTGCACTCCCTTATTCTGGTGAAAAGCTCTGTAAAAATATAGTGATGTCTTTTGTTCTTAGTGCAGATTCAGTAGGTCTTTAAACTTCCTGAAAAAACTGCAATGTCCTCGATGACTCATGACAATCTCTCACCCAAGTCCGACCCAAACTAGCAAAGAAGCATCTGCTAAGGTGCCAGTCATTTAGAGCGTCTTCTACAGGACCAGGTGAAGGTGAAACATAAAATGTGGAAGGAATGTGTGCCCTTCCTGTGCCACATTTTGTGAGTCCAGTCTCACCTTCGGACTCACAGCACTGAAATGAGAGAAGGTCATTCTCAATCCCAAGGAAATGCTTAATAATATGTCTCTCCTGATAAAATCAACATTTATTGAGATCCCTCCTTTAGGTAATTGATTCATTCATATTTTAATTCTCAAAAAATACCTGTTCCCTTCTTGATACTCGTGACCACCCTTTCCTGTTTTGTGCTTTCGCCCGTCATAGCTGCCAATTCTCATTTAATGTAGTCATCACTCATCTTCTTGCCTTCATCTACCCACCCAGTAAAACAGCAGTTTGCACATCTTCAATGCTTGTTATAAAATAGTGAAAGAAAGTATTCAAAGCTGACGTGAGAAAAAGAGCACAATTTCTTTTTAATCCTAATGGTTTTTCTGCTGAGTTGCTTACAGCACTGAACAGGAAATTAATTGTCAATTTCTGGAGAATTCGTAACACTAATTCCTGTGCTTTGTCACTAATCCCTTAGGGCTTGTGATTCCATCTTCCTACTCCCTTTGTTGTTGGACTGCCCCTGTCTTGTTTCTAGTCTTCCATTTCTGGATCCCTGATCAACCCATTATTCTATGCACCACTCCCAACATTTTAAACTGAGCTATGACACTGCTCTAAGCCATATCCATTTGTTATTCCATTTAAATCCTGCTTGTGCTCCATCAGCGCTCCAGCAATTACTTTTTCTTTCAAGTTGCCAACCTTTGCTTTTTGTGGTTCTTCCTTCAAATGATCTCATTGTATATCATTCACTGCATTTCCTTTGCTAACACTAATTTTTTTTAACTCATTCATTCAAATTAAAGGACAAATACAATCATTGCCTGTCACTACCACTCAGCACCTTTCAGGACACTACCTTGCCTTTATTTTCACTTTGAATCTCAACTTGAGGGAGATCATACTTTTTTTTTTCTATGCAATATTCCCATAGATGGGAAATCATTATAGTGGGAATAGCTTGGATTTTCCTACCAAAGTACGGAAAAGTTCACTAAGGGCTAAATGGCATTCTTCTGTGTTTTGAACTTCTGTGGATTATTTGTGATCTGATTTCAAGCCCTCCTTCACTTCTTTCAATTTTTCTCACTGTTTAAAAAAAGAGGTAGACAAAAGGCAGGAATCAATTGGTCTGTTAGCTTAACTTCTATAGTGAGGAAAATGCTTGAATCTATAATCAAAGAAGAAACAGCGAGACATCTGATAGAAATTGTTATCTCAGGCAGATGCAGTATGGATTCATGAAAGGCAGGTCATGGTTAACTAAGTTACTGGAATTCTTTGAGGACATTACAAGTTTGATGGACAACTGGAAACTGGTGGATGTGGTGTATCTGGATTTCCAGAAGGCATTGAACAAGGTGCTGCACAAAACGCTACCGCATAAGATAAAGTTGCATGGAGTTATAGGTAATGCATTAGCGTGGATAGAAGATTGGTTAACTAACAGAAAGCAAAGACTTGACCTGCTGTGTTCATCCAGCCCCACGCTTGTTATCACTGGAGATAAATACGTGTGTTTCTGGTTGGTGATCAGTGGTTAGCGGTGCGCCTCAGGGATCAGTGTTGGGACCACAATAGTTGACAATTTGCATAAATGATTTTGAGTTGGTGATCAAGTGTAGTGTGTCAAAGGTCACAGATGACACTAAAATGAATGGTGGAGCAAAGTGTGCAGAGGACACTTAAAGCCCGTAGAGGGTATAGATCGGTTAACTGAGTGGACAAGCGTCTGGCAGATGGAGTGCAATGTTGGTAAATGGGAGGTCATTCATTTTGATAGAAATAATAACAATGGACTATTATTTAAATGATGAAAAATTGTGGCATGCTGCTGTGCAGAGGCAACTGGTATCCTTGTGCATGAATTACAAAAGGTTAGTTTGTAGGTACAGCAGGTAATTATAAAGGCAAATGGAATATTGTCCTTCATTGCTAGTGGGATGGAGTTTATTAAAAGGGAGGTTACGCTGCAGCTGTATAGGGTGCTGGTGAGGCTACACCTGGAGTACTGTGTACAGTTTTGGTCTCCTTCCTCGAGAAAGGATGTATTGGCACTGGAGGGGGTACAGAGAAGGTTCACAAGGTTGATTCCAGAATTAAGAAGATTGCCTCATGAGGAGAATGTGGGTAGATTGGGACTGTACTCATTGGAATTTAGAAGAATGAGGGAGATCGTTAAGTAACATAAAATTATGGAGGGAATAGGTAAGATAGAAGTAAGGAAGTTATTTCCACTGGCGGGTGAATCTAGAACTAAAGGGCAAAACCTCAAAATAAGGGGGAGCAGATTTAGGACTGAGTTGAGGAGGAACTTTTTCATCTAAAGGGTTGTGAATCTGTAGAATTTTCTGCCCAGGGAAGCAGTTGAGGTCACCTTGTTAAATGTTTTTAAAGCAAAGATAGATTTTTGAGCAGATGCCTTACTCCTACTTCTATTTCTTATGTTTTCATGATTTTATAATTCCTTGCTTGAATACCTATCTTCCTTTTCTTTGCTTACCTTGTTGACTCGTCTCTACCCTTTTCAAACAGTAATATTTTTTCTTTCTTAACAAACCCAGGGCTCGCCAAGTCCCAATCTGTCATCTCCCTTGCACTTGCCTTAAAATAAAGTTTCCCTGTGTTATATCCGATTGACTTCATGAACCTCATCTCTTTCCACTACTTCCGTGGGCTCAATCTATTTTGGGAAGCCTTCTCCAGCCACATCACAACGCAATACTACTATTTCTGAAGAAGGGTCTAGGCCCGAAACGTCAGCCTTCCTGCTCCTCTGATGCTGCTTGGCCTGCTGTGTTCATCCAGCTCCACACCTTGTTATCTCAAAGCTACTACTTCTTTGATTTTTGAAGACTGCCACTCCTCCTGTCTCCAAGTTCAAATGTTCTAGTATTCCATTTTGTTCTAGAGAATTCTGTTTTTAAATAGTTTTGTTTTAGTTTTTTTTTATCCTTCAAAAACCTCCTAAAATGCAATTGACTCAATCACACCATCAGATTCTCCTTCCAAACTCATTTACTTCCCACTTGGGATCCATTGCTAAGTTGTTTGACAGATTCTGTTTTATAAGCAGTCTGCTATATAAATGCAAATTATTGTCTTCTTGGATGATAGAAACCTGCTTTGGAGATAAGCCATTGGTAATTTTTATTGCCTTTTGTTCAATATAATTATGAATTTACAACTATAATTGTCTAACATTGACGTAACAGTTAAAGGACACTTACTGCGCTTTCATGAGAAACAATTTTGCTGTGAATAGGTAAGGTAAGTAGGATACATTTTAAGAGTTCCCATGTTGAAATCAAGGTACTGAGAATATTATGCCTTTAGTATCTTGTGGCTTTTAAGTTTATTGGACAGAAAATCCCGTCCAATGCAATGACCTCTGTGGTTGAATTGCCAATATTCATTTTTAGTGCATAAAGCACCTGATCAGGGGCATAACTTGATTTGAAAATGTCTGTATGTCAATTAAATTTTTTTCTTTATTCATTCATGTGGGCATTGCTGGCAAGGTCAGCATTTACTGTAGAGGCCTAATCGCCGAGAGGACAGTTGAGAGTCAAAAACATTGCTGTGGTTCCGGAGTCATGGGTAGGCCAGGCCAGGTAAGAACAACATATTTCCTTCCCAAAGGGGCATGGGTAGACCAGCTGGGTTTTAACAACAATCAATAATGGTTTCATGGTCAGCATTCGACTTTTAATT
The DNA here is from genome assembly GCA_024137785.1 of Ginglymostoma cirratum. Taxonomy (NCBI): domain Eukaryota; kingdom Metazoa; phylum Chordata; class Chondrichthyes; order Orectolobiformes; family Ginglymostomatidae; genus Ginglymostoma; species Ginglymostoma cirratum. The sequence goes on from JAHRHZ010000014.1 coordinate 62,517,519, forward strand.
CCAGATTTTTATTGACTATTACCATCTGCTTTGTTGGGATTTGAACCCATGTCCCAGAAATTTAACCTTGGCTCTGGATTACTAGTCCAGTGGCATTATGACGACACCACCCTGCAAAATGTAAATTATCAAACTACATCTATGAGTCACTTTTCAAAATAGTTTTATTTTGGCCCATTTTCCTCCCTCAAAACCATACTTCGTCTGTATATGACTTCATGCCCTGTCAAATGTTGTGTGTTCAGAGAATCATGTGATGAAATCTCATTCAGGGAATGCCTCCAATCAGAGCTGGGGCAACATGATAGAGGAGCAATTTTTATTGTATTTGTCCTAATAGGAAAGAACATCAGTTGTAAATTAAAAGAAAGACAATGAAGGGAATATTTTTAAAACTGAGATTGATATCTATGATCGAACGCTCCTTAGGAGACTATAGAATAGCAGCTCCCAATTTTCCCATCCCCACAGGAACAAGAGTTAGCAGCTGGACCTTTTTCATGCTTTTCGGAGGACAGTGAGACTTGGGTGAACCCAGCTTTTTACGTGCACAGCTTTCCCACAGTCAGGAGACAAAAATTGACTGTGAAAAAACAAAGGAACTGTCACGCCTCCTTTCCCATAAAGAGCTTTACATTAAACGTGCATGGACAAATCAGGAATGGAAAATCAGCTGTAGTGTGGCCCCAGGCACCTTCACAATGTGTGAATGTGAACAGGGAGAAAAATAGCATTGTGTAAGCCAACATTCCAAATGTAACCTATCACCATGATTAAAATTTCACCCTGTTGTTTGTTATCTTTGTGTTGAATCTACAGACTAGAATTACAAGCAATTGTAAAAGACTTTTTCTTAATTGGGGCCATATTAATTAATAGCATGTGGATATAGCAGCTGGTTATTTTCTTAGATAACACAAGTTCACTGGATAAAAGGATAAATATGGAAAAGAGACAATTTAACCCTCCTAAGCTTATCAATGCAGAAAAACAGTCTCCCATTACAGTGTCTGCTTGCTGTCATTTTCCTTAGGCATGGCTTAGACAGGCTTTCATGTGACTGCGGGTCTAACAGATCTTTTGGCTTTAGAGTCCGCTGGAGGGAAATGATACAACCTCTTTTTGTCAGCTTGCTATCATTGATTGTTTTGGTTTTCACAGCAGCCATTTGCGAGCCTTTAAACAATTGATGTACTAGAGCGAAGATCTGTGGGATTCTGGTTCCCTGCAGCGCTGACCTGCTGTAGTCTTTAGGGTCAGTGGGAGGGCATCTAATTTGCACAGAACAGACGATACAAGTGCCATTGTGGACCCATCTCAAGTACCCTCTTGCCATTACTTAGGTGGAAGATTTGAATCCAGCTCACCGTTCAGAAGAGGAGAGTGGCAAAAGAGTGCTATTGTATCCTCTTCCTCTATGCTAGTATCTGAGTCAATGTGGAAGTGGGATCTCCTGGTGTAGTGAGTCTCTATACCTGACTTTGCAATGTCCCCTCCTACTCTACTGTCATATTTTCAGTGTTAGTGCCATTTTGAGATTCCAGGTATGGCAAGGCAGGCTGGCAAATTCTAGCACCACGATCGGAAACTGGCGGAGTTCCCAAAGATTATTACTGCCAGTGTGAATGGTCCTTTTATTTGTTGCTGACAGATCACCAATAGATAAAGAAGGCTAGCTATAAAATAAAAACTCAAGCTATTCCAAATACTGTAAATTATTGAAGGGGACACTCAGCACATAGATATATAAACTAAAGTCCATCTGAACCTTTGGACCAATAATTGTTTCAGAAACAAACACAGACATGGCTGGAGGAACTCAGTAGATTTGACAGCACCTGTGTAGAGAAAGCGGGGTCAGCATTTCAGGTCCAGTGGCTCTGAACACTTTGAAGCTACATGACCCATATTAGAGTAACTATGATTTCTGGCTAATGGCTGAAAATGATTTCCTTCAATATTTAAAATAAAACTTACTCAGAGCTCCCCAATAAATAATCACAGTTCTGTCAGTCTCAGTACACTATAAATCTTAATTACCCTGCACTTACAGACTCACCAAAAGATTCCCCACCAACTGACATTCCCCATTTCCCACAAAATGCTCAGAAGTACGGCCTTGTAGGAATTGCCTTCCCAAGCAGCACAGGTTAGGGACTAATGAAAACAGGCATCCTTTTCTGCACTTTCATAATTACTCCTATGGGTGGCACTATACTTATACTTATTTTACACCAGTTTTCACATTCCAGCCAAGGCAGGCCAGCTCTGCAATACAGCTAGCTTCAAATTCCCGTCAGTAGTGTAGAAACTGACATAAATTCCATCATAATGATTTCAAATCTGATTAACGCAAGTTCCAGTCTGTGGTAATAGTTTACTCACCTTTTCTCCTTCCTATAAGCCTTGTATGCTGTTCATAGGTTATATTTCTCTCGTTTATTTAATTCAAATAATTAAAGCGGCTTTTTAAAGATATTATAGCTCAGCTTTATGCAGTTGGAGATTGTATATTTCATGATACACATTCCATTTTATATCAATCCTTTATCCTTTATGTTTCTTAATGTAGCTATATATCGTGTCGCACAGCTGTATTGCAACATCAGATGATACAATCTCTGAAATAATTTTAACCTCACTGCAAAGTCTCTTCTAAGGATGCCTACCCTGAAGAAGTTACCCTCCTCCCTCTGGAAAAACCTCAGTGGATCTCTCTCCCACTGCAACTCTCTCGCCATCCCCGCCCCTTTGACTGGTCTGTCTCCTCTCCGCCTATCTTCTCCTCTATCCATCTTCTATCCACCTCCCCCTCTCTCCCTATTTATTTCAGAACCTCTTTCCCCTCCCCCATTTCTGAAGGAGGGTCTAGGCCCGAAACGTCAAGCTTTCCTGGCCCTATGATGCTGCTTGGCCTGCTGTGTTCATCCAGCTCTAAACCTTGTTATCTTAGATTCTCCAGCATTCTGCAGTTCCCACTATCTCTGATTAAAAGGTATTATTGCTTTCCAGATTCATTGCCAACTTTTTGTCTGCATCTCCATATTTGACTTTCCCGAGGATTCTCCTTCTCTGCCCGAGCACAGTGCTGTGACTGAAAGGTGCCCACATTGCATTTTCCCTCATTGTCTTCTTGAGCTTTCCAACACTTTCGTCTTAATTGTCTGCCCTATCCTATTCTAGTACCATGCTCCCACCCCTGGTATTCCATCTCAGTGACACAACGATCACTTAGAGACGATTTTTTCAATTTTATTTTAGAAGTGTGCAGTCAAACATGTTGACCATGAGACAACTCAGCAAATCACCCTCCAACTAGCTCATTAACAACTGGCAGGCAAATTTCTCAGTGAATCACAGGCGTCGACGTTGGCATCCTGGGTTACCAGAAGCTGCTGGCCAAGGAAAGGACCCTAAAGTCTGCTGGATGTGATCTTCTCCAGTCATAGGAAAGTAAATATATTTCATATTCTTCCTGCGTAGTAGGGTCATGGGGAAAGGGAGTGGCAAAGGCTATGGTAGAGGTACAGCCTTCAGAGCTATCCCTTTGTCCCAGATCTCTACCTCTGATTACCAACAATTTGGGCAACTGGATCCGCTACCAAAACCCAACAGGCAGGATGCCTTGCCTCCCCAGTTTGGAAACTAGCCTCCTTACCCACTCACTGAGACGGTGGCTGATCAGGGAGATGTTGAGTTGAAGCCCTTAAGTGGCCAGTAATTGGTCACTTAATTGCCTTATTTCTTGGCAGGTCGACAAGAATCCCCATTGACCTCCATGCCCAGATCTTAATTAGTGATGAGGCAAGAAGGGATTGGTTTTCTCTCCAGGGCTAACATGTTCCATCATCTCCTCCCCTCACCGTCTCCAAAAAATTCTATCTGTTGTATAAAGGGTTGGGTTCTGAAAAGTGTTAATGCTGAGGAGTACATTAACTACTGTCAAATAGAAGGAGGTCATATGGGCTTGGGTGTGAGAGGAACCCTGGATTTCAAAGGAGATTGACCTACAATCGCAGTCTTGTCAGTCTCGGTAGAAATGGGCAGAATCTAACTGCAGACTAAGGGACATGGGCTTTGCTGAAAATTGTGGCAGAATAGGATGAAATGTGTATTTCAGCATTGGGAGCAATTCACACCGTCTCTTATCCTTTTAACAAAGAGTTTCTTGCTAGGGAGCAGCAATTTTCCAATTAAGATAGATTATTGTACATTAAACATTTTGTTGTCAGCCCAGCACACCTCATTAATATTGACTTTCTATATTAACAAACTCACCAATCAAGGTAGATGTTGAGAAAACCTGATGTGGTAACCAAAGCACACACCTTGCAGATTTAGCTTGCAAGTTGCTCTGAAAGATCTCCGTGTTGCATATGATCAAACTGTGGCACAAGGCATGGCCGCCAGGCACCAGCCACATTCACCGTGTGACCAGGGGCATTGGCACCTTGCATTTGCCACCCCGTCACGGTCAGCATGGCAACCTCAGTGATCCACTGGTAGGTTGCTCTGGATGCACAGGCTTGCATTGCAAAGCACACTGGAACTAGCATTGAAAGGCTGCAGCAGGGACACTTTGTGTGCAGGGACCCATATCTAGCTCATGGATTGGACCAGGCTGTGTCTCAGGGCTGTTTGCTCTCTTAGTGCCCTCTCACTTAGCACCTAACTGCATGCTCACAGCATCCCTACCTTGCCGTGCACATTAGTACAGTTACACAACCAGGCAGCTTGCTCTGCTGGTCAGCAATCCTCAGTCGGGGTGGGGTGGGGGAGTGGTCACCTTGCTGTACAGCAGTATACTACATCAATCTCACACCTGCACCATGTGCCAGAGCTTATGTGGCAAATGTCTGGCAAGTTCAGCAAACAGGCAGCCATGTCCGAAAGTCTGACGGAGGTCATCCTCTTCAAAGCTCATGGAGGCCTCTGTCAGTCAGGGTGTCCTGGCACAGTAAGTCAAGGGCAGCCTTTGCTACCAGTCCAGGCAATTTTCCAGGGTCAGGTGTCTGGTCAGGGTGATCTCCTGCGAGTGGGACGCAGTCTGACCATAAGACCATAAGAATTAGGAGCAAAGGTAGGCCATTCTGCACTTTGAGATTGCTCCATCATTCGATCATGGCTGATACGTTTCTCAACCCCAATCTCCTGCCTTCTCCTGTAACCCTTGATCCCCTTACTAATCAAGAACCTATCTATCTCTGTCTTGAATACACTCAATGACTTGAGTTCCACAGCCTTCTGCAACAATGAGTTTCACAGATTCATCACCTACTCGCTGAAGAAATTCCTCCTCACCTCAGTTCTAAAGGGATATCTGCTCACTCTGAGACTGTGCCCTTGGGTCCTAGTCTCCCTACTCGCGGAAACATCTTCTATGCCTGGTCACTTTGAAGCATTGCCCCTCCTCCCCTTGTTGTACCCCCTGCTACAGACATTATGAGCAACAGCTAAACGTTTCGACACAGAAGCTTTGAAAGTATAGGAATGCTGCACAAAGAGGGCCAGAAGTGTCGGCATGGCACAACGCCATGAATATACATTATTTCTCTTGCTTCCTGATGATGCAGCAGCCTCTCAGCACGGATCTCCATCCATGGAGCTTTGTCAGTGGACATGAATTGATGGCTGATGTAGTCACCAGGCCATTAAGAACTATGCAGAGAGACTACAAATAAATGTAAGATTAAAGCAGTAAAATTTATACCAAAGTGCCAAGTCAATCATGGTCATCTGTCCCACCAGAGTGCCCTCTTCTTTCTCTCCTCCCTGACGTTACATCTTAGTGTATTGTCTGGTTCTTTGGCTGAAGTGGAACAAACCTGCTTAGCACTGGAGCCCCTTGGCCTTGGGGTTTGATCGGTCAATCTCAGGAGCACCAATGCTGAGGGATTTCTTGCCAGAAGCAAGTTGAACCTCCTCAAATGAACTTTGAGCGGTTGGAGAGGGGTAGGCAGAGTGGATGCAGAGGGCACAGTCACCTCTGTAATGTCCTACTTGGCAGCTTGGGGATGCCAAATGCTATCCATTGTCCACCATGGCCTTTTAAAGCTGTACTTTGGCCTTTTGGTGGATATCTGCTGAATAGTGAGTTATTCTGGCAATGGTGCTTGGTAAGATGCAGTGGCAATTGGACATGATGGAACCACAGGAGCGCAGTAGGTTATTAACACAGCAAGTTTGGTAAAATACAATGAGAAAACTCACTAGGCCTCATGGTGAGAAACCTTTCAAAAAACTCAACCGAACCTGGACCTAGCCAATAAAAGTAAGATTCAGCCCAACATCCAAAATACCAAACAACTTTTACCGAATTGCCATCATGCAATGGACAACCCTTGTTTAAGACAAGAACTCTTTTTGTTACTACTAAGTGATTTTCCTGTATAACGATAGACCAATTAGTCCCTTTTGGTCCCAACCTAAAAGAACTATGGTGGCAGCAAATTCACAGGAAGAAGGTATCAATGGTTAGGTTATTATTTATTGCCCATCCCAGGGGGCAGTCAACAATACTATGGACTGGAGTCACATGTAGGCCAGACCAGGTACAAATGGCAGTTTCCTTCACTAAAGGACATTACTGAGAGGTCTAAGGTTTTGGAGTAGATCTGTAGCTCGGGTTGTGGGTGTTGAGGTTGGTTGGCTCGCCGAGCTGGTTTGTTGTTCCGCAGACGTTTCGTTATCGTGCTTGGTAACATCCTCAGTGCAGCCTCTGATGAAGCATCATTGTGTTTTCCCACCTGGTTTTTAAACTCTGGAGTCCGTTGCGATGGATTGAAACCCGGAAGCGAGGCAATCCATCGCAACGGACCCCACAGTTTAAAAACCAGGTGGGAAAACATCCCGACTCTTCATCAGAGGCTGCACTGAGGATGTTACCAAGCACGATAACGAAACGTCTGCGGAACAACAAACCAGCTTGGTGAGCCAACCAACCTCAAATTACTGAGAGGTTTTCCCTCACAATGGTTTCATGGTCATCATCAGACTTTCATTTAAGTAGGGCAATTTGAATTCAATATCTGCTATGGGAGGATCTGAATCCAGGTCCCCAGAACATTACCTGTATCTCTGGATTAACATCCAGTGATAATGCCACTAGGCCGTCACCTCCCTACATTTAGCATCTCTTTCACCAGGATGACTGTGAGGATCGTTTATGCAACAGTGTAAATGAGTAACCAGATCTTTTCCAGCAGTTTCTTCCTTTCCCATCCTACACCTCTGTCGCTCATACCCAAAAATTAATTATCTCTCTCCTCCTCCTCTACACAGTGTGCCTTGTCTGCTACCCGTAAACAGTGAACCTTTTCAGTTCCTGTGTTACCATAACGTTTCTGGCATAGAAAGATTAACTGACTTTGGTGAATCAGCATCAACATTTCAAAGTCAAGTAATGCCATTTTCCCATGAAAATACTTCAAATCCTTAAGATGAACATGAAAAGTATTCATGACATACCTTTCGGTCATATTCTGTCAGTCTTTGATGTATACCATGTATAATGCGATGAGCTGCATTAATGACAACATACATTAATGTTTTGAGCCGTAGATTATAATTTACATTCCAAAATAATACACTTATTACTATTTTGCAAGACTTATAACACTTATAGCCAAATGTGAAAATTATAAAATAAAAGTATCCTCCTATATGTCATTTTACACTGATGATTTCAAGACAATTGAATTCAGCTGATGTATTAAATAATGTTCAATTAATTTTAACTTTAATGTATTATATTTCATTCCGCAATAGTGTGGAAAGATTGTGCATTCTTTCCCTTAAAATAGGAAAAAAAACCCTGTTTCATTTCTATTTTGCCTTTATCTGAATTATCATTAATTAAAGATGTGTAATCATTTTCCTCAACTTTTCCTGCAATCAGAAACTACAGGCCTACATCTTAAAACGGATTGCTAGAACTTTGCTTTTCAGCAAAATCAGTTTAAAATCTGTGACCCAAAAGGTTTTTGACAATTTTCAGTGTAATTATAATTATCCTGAGAGTTACCTCTGAATAAGGAGCAGTATGAATCCATGCCTCAAGAAAAGGAATTATATAGCTAGTAACTAGAGTTGGTTTAGGTTGGCACACTAGGATTGCTTACTTTTTATTCACTGGACCGAGAACTTTGAGGTATGGTAGAACTTTACAAAATTATGAAATTTGGTACAGTAGCATGAAACATCCGGGAGGCCCTGACATGACAAGAAGACTGACAAGTGCATGAACTTAAATCGGACAAAAGGAAAAATGATTAGATTCTCTTTGCCAGAAAAAACATCAGTGATTAGGTTCTGAGAGAGACAGTAGGAACTGCTGATGCTGGAGAATCTGAGACAACAAGGTGTAGAGCTGGACGAACACAGCAGACCAAGCAGCATCAGAGGAGCAGGAAAGCTGATGTTTCAGGTCTAGACCCTTCTTCAGAAATGATTAAGTGATTAAGTTCTTCTCCTTCAGGTTGAGGCGAAGCCTATCTGTACGTATTTGCACTTCATTAAAAGCACAGCCTGCTGAAATGAGCAGTGTGAAGGGTCTCTCCTGGGTGTCATCCATATGAGGCCAGCTCATGTCGCAGTCTGGGATGAACATAGGAACAGCAGTAGGTCATTCAGCCCATCAAACTTGCTCCACAATTTGATATACTTAACACTACAATGCCGTTTACCACACTATCCAATTACCAGCTACGTTATTGGTAATTGGAAATCTATATATCTCTGCTTTAAACATATTTGAAGACTGAACTTCCAGACCCTTCATGGTTATGAAATTATAAGATACATAACTCTCTGATAAAAAAAAACTTCTTAATTTTTGTTCTAAAAGGCATCCCCTTTATTTTAAGGTCTAGCCCCGATTCAGAATCCCCAACTTGGGGTCACACCTTATTTTCATCTACAGTGTCTATTTCTTTAAGTATTTTGTAGGTTTGAATGAGGTCACTTTGAAATGCTAGAGAATACAGGCCCAATGTTTCACCATAGGACAGGCCTACTATCCTGGGAGCAAGTCCGCTGAACCTTTGCTGCACTCCCTTGATGTCAAAAATATAATTCCTGAGGTAAGGAGACCAAATCTATACTCCAGTAATCCAACCAAGCTCCTACATAATTGAAGTAAGACTTCACTACTACTGTACCCAAATCCACTTACAATAAAGGCTAACATTCCATTTGCCTTACTAATACTGCTGCAAATGCATGTTAACCTTTAGTGACTTACTGACCATGAGACCTGTGTCACATTGTTTTTAATTCACTCATGGAAGATGACCATCTCTGACTGGGCCAGCATTTATTGCCAATCCCTCATTGCCCAGAGGGTGTTAAGAGTCAACCACATTGCTGTGGGTCTGGAGTCACATGTAGCCCACACCAGGTAGGGATGATATTTGACATATTCCAACTTCTTATCATGTAAGAAATAATGATCTTGCCTGACCCCTAAACCTGTCCAAATACTCCTGAAGCCATTTTACATCTTCCTCACAATACACTCCCACCTAGTTGTGAATCATCTACAATTTGGAAATATTACATTTCGCTCCCCACATCCAAATACATAAATTAAAAAGCTGGGGTTCAAGTACTGATCCTTATAATTCCACATGAGCTACAGACTACCAATGCTAGAATGGCCCTTTATTTTTACTCTCTGTTTTCTGTTTGTTAGTCAATCCACAATCCATCTGAGTTCAGAACACCCATCCCAAGTGCTTTAGTTTTGTCGACCAACTTTCCGTGGGCACGTTATCAAAAGTCTTCCAAATATTCAACTATTTTAATGTCACTGACTCCCCTGTAGCAATTTTGTAAGTAGCATTGTCAAACTGGATTTCTCATTCATAAATTCATGCTGATTGTGTCCAATGTATCATTTTTATCCAAACGTCCATTCATCACATTCTTTATAATAGATTCAAGCATTTTTCATACAATTGATGTAAGGCTAACAGGTCTGTCGTTCACTGATTTTTAACTTGCTCCTTTCTTAAACACTGAAATGACATTTGCTATCAATCTGCAGGAATCATTCCAGAATCTATAGAACTTTGCAAGATGATCACCAATGCATCGACTATCTCTATAGACTTACCTATCCTATCCTATCCTGTTCTTTGAAGCCACAGCATGATATCTGGAGAAGAGGTGGGAAACACTGATGCACTCTCCCAGGCACGATGGGAGAAAGTCTAAGAGAAACATGACCATCTGCATGACATCACCGTCTTTACAGATCTCCTGAAAACAACTTCAGGGTCAATCTTGCCTTTCTTTTGGTCATTTTGCTTCTCAGTAGGAACCACAAACATTGCCTTCTCCAACCGAAACATCAACAGCAGCAGCATCAGATGTTGGTACCTGCTGTGGACCAACCAGCAGAGGCACAACATCCCAGGTGAGAGAGGGCCCATTGAGGTAGTGAATATTGGCCCGAAACTGAGCCTTGAGGCTTCGGTGCAGCTATCTGTATATGTTAGAGCAACGGTGTCAGCACCATCTCTGGATGTGCTGGGAGGTTGTCTCTTCCATCTGCCACCTGCTTGGTGAGTCCCTGTGCCTTCATCCCAGTGGCCTTGAAGGTGACAATGGCCCTCCATTTGGATGCGAGTGGATCATTTCAGGAATCTCACAGGCATCCACTCAGAAATGTAAAACAAAGAACTATTGGATGCTGGAGGTCTGAAACAAAAACTGAAATTGCTGGAGAAATTCAGCGGTTCTTGCAGTATCTATTGGGAGAAAGCAGAGTTAATGTTTTGAGTCTGGTGACCCTTCTTCAGAATTCACGAATGTGCCTGGAGATCACTAATGCTCTATTTACTAAGGCTGATCTATTTATTAATTTCTCTTTGGATGTGGTGAGTCAGGCAGCCATGACAAAGGCTTTGCCGCTAGGACAGAATTTCTGCATGTGGGAGGTGCAATCAACGTGTATACCCACGTGGCCATCGGAGCAGCCTCTTAGCAACAAGTCTTCAGGAATTGAAATAGACTCCAGTCCATGAAGGTGCTCATTATCTGCGCCCACACCAGTGGATAATGCAGGCCTGCACACCTTCACACCTTATCCAGGGAGTTGTCAGGATAACCACATTCTACAACACTCACAGGTACCTGAGTCTTTCTACAAACCCCTCAGCACACACACAGATGGCTGCCACATGACTACTGTCAGGAATCTACAGACTGACATTGAGGAGAGTTACAGACACTGCCCATTCTTCCACACAAGCCATTGTAAAGCAGACCATAGACCTCCTAAAGATAAAGTGCATACAGTACACTGCATATAGAGTGCCCTGCATTAAAATTGCTTGTCGAACCCTCCACAATCAGACTTAATCAAAGGACAGTGCCTCGGGATAGGATGAGATAGAGGAGTGGGAGATCTCCTCTGAGGTTGAAGCTAAAACTGAGAATGCTGAGGGAGCCCAGAAGCCTGACAGATGCATGATGATAGGGCTACAAGACAGAGTGATATGTGGTAACCTCATAGCCACTCACTTCCAGGGGCCTCAGCTCTGTGAACATGTTTCTTCTACTTCCAAAGTTTGAGTTGAAGAAGATTCAAATTGGGCATAGATGTCAACTCTGCTTCTCATTCTAGAGTTTCTGCCAGACCTGTTGAGTTTCTCCAGCACTTTGTTTTATTTCTTCCTCTGCTCTGTTTATTATGGTTCAGCTGGCTGGGAAGCTGTAACATCCTTCATTCAACATACCTCACTGACAGGGAAATGTTTCATTTTGCACTTTTATTTGCAACAAAAGCAAAGACTGCATTAAAAGTAAAGGTTCAGAGGAAAGCTCAACGGACCTGAACGGTTAGCTCTGAATTTTTCTTCACAGATGCTGACAGACCGGCTGAGCTTTTCCAGCAACTTCTGTTTTTGTTCTTGATTTACAGCATCCGCAGTTCTTTTGATTTTTAAAGATTTTCTTCTATCTGCTTGGGATATAATATCTTTGAGATAGGAAGTGTACCTGAGAGACCTCAGGTTCTGTGGTAACTATGCTCACCTATTGATCTACCACACTGGGTGGTCCCACAAGCAGGAGTTCAGGGAAGGTTACAATGTTCTGGGCCACCCCTTCATTAAAGAGAAAGCTAATTAGGGGATTCTCAGCCTGGAGAAGCTCCCCATCCCTGAGAAATCATTTATCCCAGTCCACGCTCTGTTTCCCAACAGTCCTATTGAATATAAAAGGACACTTTAGGAGCAGGAGTAGAATACCTGACCCTTGGAACCTGCTCCAGCATCATAACTAATCTGACTGTAATCTCAAATCCACATTCCTGCCTTCCTAATAACCTCTTGCTTACTGAGAATCGATTCACTCTGCTACAAAATATTCAATGATTCTGCTTTCACCATCTTTTGATGGTGTGCTCCAAAGACTCACAGCCCTCTGAGAAAGAAAATATTACTCCTCCACATTTCTATCTTAAATGTTGCTCCTCTTAATGGTGATTCCTAGTTCCAGATTCTCTCACAAGCAGAGCCACCCGTTTCACATCCAGCCTCTCAAGACTTTTGGAATGTCATTTGTTTCGATCAAGTTACCTTTTACTATTCTGAACTCCAGCGGATACAAGTCTCGTGCTTGGGCTGCCTATGACTGAGCAGCACAAAATAGCTGCCCGGTGGATACAGAGCTGAAAGTAGATACAGAGCTTGGGGAAATATTTGCTTAATGTAGTCTTCACAAGTAGAATAATATTAGCACTTTCGACTCAAGGTAACAGAACTGAGATAGAATATATAGCTGCAGTTGTTTATGCGTAAGACACAATTAAGAACATTTCACATTGCAGTTAATTAGTGAACCTCTCTTGAATTATTTAATCAAGTCGTTCACATAGCTTTGTTGGAACTGATTTTACAACAATTAGTAAAAATCAATATGCTTTTGTATTTCCTGCAATGAGGTTATTAAGAATTTTAAAAGGTCCTTAAGTGATAGGCAAGTATCCAACTAATTGGCTGTTAACATGGTGCAGCTGGTAAATGCTTGGGAAGGAATGTACTTGAATACAGTGGATACTTTGAAATTGCTGAGTACGGCAGTACCTCCTTTGGGTTAAGGACAAAACAGCCCAATCAGAACGCGACAGCAAGTAATTTGCTGGGGCAAATTGCTGACATAGAATGCTGTACCAAAGATCCAATCACAGTTTGACAACCCAGCTCTAGTGACCAATAGTATACAAGGTTGGGGGGTGGGGAGGGGTGTGCTATGAGGTTGTGCTGTATACAATAAGCTGCTTAGAAACTTTTTTGCTATGAAGATCTGAAGCTATAACTGATGAGTGTATTGCAATAAGGGTTGCCTTAGCCTACCACCAGACTTGGACTCTAATCAAAAACTATGGGGTCTAACAAATTGCCTATCAAACCTTTCCAACAAAAGACATGCCCATTCCAAGTATTAATCGAGAAAACCTTCTCTGAAACCCCATATCTTTTACACTCATCTGACAACAATGATGAATTTAATATGTTATCAGAGAGATATTACTTTCAGTAGTAATACCTCAGTACTTTTGTGTCAAACTAGATTTTGCGCCCAAGTGTCTGAAATGAGATCTAATGCACAATCTTCTGAATCAGAGATGAGAGACCTGCTATTGAGGCAGAACTAATGCTATTAGGTTATTTTAATGGTGGGATTGTTCCTGCAATTTGGTAACTCTGAGTGCTGTAGCAGACAGTTGCAGTGAGTTTGTTTGCCAGTCAGAGACGGAACCGTTTTAGTTGTACAAAAAGTAAATCTTAAAAGATACAGCTAAATTAGAAAATAATGCTCCTTCTCATGCTGCTTAACCATGTTTATGGCATATGCGACCTGACTATTGCAATGTCCAGTACTAGTAAATCATATTATGGGCTTTAATTCAATACTTTACACATATTGACAAGAACAAGCCATTAACATGGCAGTGCACATCATGTGACTTTTAGCATTTGGCATACAGATACCATCAAGTCTTGTGTGCATTCTTAATTAAATATGGACATAGTTTAGGGTCACTCACAGCTATTTGTGAAATTCACATTAATAACCTTTTAATGAAGACAACATCTAAAGACCATAGAATTTCTCGAGTGCCTGTCTCCTTGTTTCATACTGCATGAAGCGAAGATTGAAACTCAATTGTGCCAGAGGGAGGTGAATGACTGCTATCAATTTTCCACAGTGTCACAATGGCCTCCCCAAACTGGGTGAGCTTCAGAAGTTTTAACCCATAACTTAGGATGTGGAATCAACCTGAACACAATAGCTTATTTGGAAAGAAACTTGTGAGAAACTACACAGTGATACAGCCATGTTTTAATTTTGTCTGTTTATAAGACTAGCCGAGACCTAGTTAGCAGGCATATCCAGCAGCCCCATCAAAACCATCATCTGTGAACCAGACTCAGAAACTAGCTGTAAGTGCTAGCTTTGAACTGTCAAAGTACTTACCCCTTCTAGTTACAAAGTTCACCCATTACCAACCTCCTAGGTATTAAGCTACAAGATACCTCTCAAATTGTTGCAAACACTTTACTTTCCAAGACCTTTAAATCATCCTGAAAACAGCAAATGTTGACAATCACAGCAGGTCAGACAGCATCTATGGAGAGAGTGCAAGCTAATGTTTCAAAGCTAGATGACTCTGATGAAGAGTTCTCAGTACAGATTCCAGCATCTGCAGTAATTTGCTTCTACATTGTCTTTAAATCATCCTGTCTGTTCAAGAAACCACAGCCTCTAGAGGTAGAAACCATTAATCAAAGAACTGAGATAACAAGCATGGGGCTGGATGAACACAGCAGGTCAAGC
>JAHRHZ010000014.1:62542365-62567077 GCA_024137785.1 Ginglymostoma cirratum
CTGGGAACCCTGCAGCCCAATGGCATCAATGTGGATTTCACAAGCTTCAAAATCTCCCCTCCCCCAACCGCATCCCAAAACCAGCGTAGCTCATCTCCACCTCCCTAACCTGTTTTTCCTCTCACCCCAAGCCACACCCCCATCTCCTACCTACTAACATCATCCCGCCCCCTTGACCTGTCCGTCCTCCTTGGACTGACCTATCTCCTCCCTACCCCGCTACCTACACTCACCTTTACTGGCTCCATCCCCGCCTCTTCGACTTGTCTGCCTCCTCTCCACCTATCCTCTCCTCTATCCGCCTCCCCCTCTCTCCCTATTTATTTCAGAACCCTCTTCCCCTCCCCCATTTCTGATGAAGGGTTTAGGCCCGAAACGTCAAGTTTTCCTGCTCCTATGATGCTGCTTGACCTGCTGTGTTCATCCAGCCCCATGCTTGTTATCTCGGATTCTCCAGCATCTGCAGTACCTTTTATCTCTGGGAAAGGAGGTGAATTGAAATGGAGGGCTCGAATCTGTTAAAGCAGAATAGATAGCATTATATTTACCATTTGCAACTTTTTTTTTGATATTGGGAGATGCAATTTTGGATTTGTGAGAAATTCGTTACAACCCAAATATGGCTTTGAGTTAATGAGACTCTAATTTTATGAATTCTACATACATTCAATTTTCATTTGCCTATCTAACTTGATTTGCAGTTCACTGTGGCTAAGTATTCTGATAAGGATATATGATGAGACTACTCGATGGTAATACATTAAGTGTAATAATTGGGAAGAAAGCTAGCTACCATCTGATAGTCTGATTAGTTGGGCCTTCATAGGATCAAGAAAATATATAGATTACACATTGGTCTCAGTGTTTGAATTAATGCAATCTGTACTCATTTTGAATTTGTCAGAATGACAACTTGGTTTGTGATTACAGCTACAATCAATGCAAAACCTCTGTACTAATCAGAGGGGATGTTCTATTCTGGTATGAATTAATTCAGCAACTTCAAAGATTTATTTGCCTTCTACCCAGAGATTTTTCACCTTACTCACTTAATGAAAACATTTAATGTTTTGCACTACTTCTACCTACTCAGCGTCCCCATGATTCTATTGATATGGGTGGGCCAGAGGTTAAATGCTATTGGAACGGACTTACATCCTCTGACTCCATAGAATGAAAGTAAGAAGTGGGCAACAATAGAACCACCCCTTCAGTTGTAGCAGAGGTCATAATAAATGCTACTTTGCAGGATAGATATTACTAGAGGAATGAACATCAATTTTCTCATTTATAACTTGCCTTATTCTCTTTTGGAAACACACTGTCGTCTGGCACTTGAATTTTTTTTGATGCCAAAATATTTTTGCAATCCTTTGCAGATTAATCGGTTTACTTAGATAGTCAAAGTGTTATTAAAATGTTCTGGTCTGCAACAATGATAGATTAGAGAAATTAACATCATATTATTTTGACCAGAGTTACAAATTTTAAGTTAAAAGCAAAACATTTGAATAGCAAAGTGTTACTGCTTCTCAGAAGCAAATTGAAATGTGGAAATGAGGCCCAGAATCTGCAGAGTGATGCAGGCTCCTGGGTGTCAGAGGGGCCTCCAATTTTATTCATGGTGTTAACACCTGACCAGCTGTATTAAAGTACCAAAGGATGGATCTGAGCCCAAGAGAAATATTAACATCCAAACTAAAGTCATTGTGTTGGCAGGTGAATACCCAAGATGTGCCCGTGAAAGCATGGCCCCCAGATAACTGACCCAAAGGACTGATGTCACTCTGACCTTGGATAAACTGCTGATGCAGAAATGTCAGAATGTTCTGGTGGGCACAATATCATCAGGATGACTAACCTTGTCCCTCATTTTTAGGGTTAGCAAATTGAATTGACTGTTTGAAGGGATGTAATATGCACTAAATGGGTAACCATAAGGAAAAAATTCTGAATATTGATTAATAGCAATAAAAGTAATGATTAATATTTAAGGACTGTTTTGGCCAGTCAGACCTAGAATTAGAATTTTTTCAAGTAATTAAGTGGGAGCAAATATGATAGCCATGTTTGCATCCAAAATGTCATTGTGAACACAAAACTAGGATAAAGTATGTTTTATATCAAATAATGATTGTTAACTCACAGGCTGGAAACCTGAATTAAACTTCTCAAATTAGATACATTGAAACACAGATTGAAGATGATTTGAAATCAAACTCAAAGTTGCATACCCCAAATGGAGTAAAATGTAAGACACTACACATTTTACATTCCAATCCATTGGACAGGAGATTGCAGGCATTTCCTGCTGACTGTGTTTCTAGCAGAGGGGTATGTAAAATTGGTTGGCATATCACCTTCCTGCCTATCTTTGAGCTCAAGAGAAAAGTATGGCACAGGAACAGGCCTTTCGATCCTCCAAGCCTGTGCCAATCATCATGCCCTGATGAAACTAAAAAACCAAACTTTCTGCCTTTATTCAGTCAGTATCCTTCTATTCCCTCTCTATTCATGTAACCATCTAGATGCCGCTTAAAAGTCTCCAACATGCCTGCTGCCACCACCTCCTCTGGTAGTGCATTCCAGGCTCTTGCCACTCTCTGCATGAAAAACTTTCCTTGCACATCTCCCTTAAACTTTTGTCCTCTCAGCTTGAGCCTGTGACCCATTGTAATTGAAACTTCAACCCTGGGAAAAAGCCTCTGTCTATCCACCTTATTTACATCTCTCAATTTTGTACATTTCTATCAGGTCTCCTCTCAGCCTCTCCAGTGAAAACAATCCTGGTCTTTTTAGCCTTTCCTCATAGCCAATGCCCTCAAGACCAGGCAACATCCTGGTGAACCTTGCCTGCACTCTCTCAAGCTTCTACATCTTTCTGGTAATGTGGCAACCAAAACTGAGTACAATACTTGAAATGCAGCCTAACAAGGGTTTTTATAGTCACTGCAACATGTTTTGCCAACTCTTGTACTTCATGCCTCAGCCATGAAGGCAAGCATGCCATATGCCTTCTTAATCCCTTTGGCCACTTGTGTTGCCAGTTTTAGGGAATTGTAGACCTACACACCTAGATCCATCTGTATGTTAATGTTCCTAAGGGTTCTGCCGTTTACAATATAATTCACACCCAAATAGATCCTCCAAAACACATCACCAGTCCATATCTGTGCCCAACTCACCAGTCCATATCCTTTCACAACCATCAGCAACTCCACCAATCTGTGTTATCTGCAAACTGACTGATCAGACCCACCCACATCTTCCTCCAGATCATTTAGTATATACTACAAACAACAGAGGACCTGAGGCCCCTCCAGGAACACCAAAAGTTACCAGCCTCAAATCTGAAAAGCACCCTTCCACTGCTACCCTCTGTTTTATATGACCAAGCTTCTATAAATAGAGGGAGGGTAGGCACTGGAATCAGCAGCTCACCTATCAGCAGTGGCCGTTACTGAGGATGTCATGAGTGACGAGGATTGGAGCACATCACCTAATTGAGGGCACAATACCCATAATTAACCAATTTAGCCAGCTGAGAATGTGATTTGGCTGAGAGGAAGGCCTCCAATGGATTTTTTTTTCCAGCTGACCCTTCTACTGGGATTCACAGGCTATCAATCCCCCTGTGAAATTCAGCCCAGTGTGCATGTAATATCCATCGAAAGCAAAGACCTCAGGGAATTGTAATGACCCACATCTCCATTTGAAAAGCATTAAGGCATTTACCCAAGGTATGAGATGAAACATTAAGCTTAATCTCTTGGATATTGAGCCCCTGGCTAAGAGAGCTTCCCACATACAATTTATTAAAGTTACCCTTGGAATATATAGAAACAGCTTATTTGAATTCCCTGGGTGAGAGAAGTTCACATTATAAACCATTCCTTTGCATGTTTAAGTACCTGTTGTCGCTGCAGATCTGAGCACATAAGCTGAGGCACTGAGAGAGAAGATCCTAGTGGACATCCCCCTTTCTCCCTCTCTCTCCATGCACCTCGTAAGATTCAAACTCTGTTTTCTGACCATGACCAGACAGGGATGACCCTGCGGTGGGCATACTTCTTAAAAAAATTCAACTCAGCATAACCTCTCTAGCAGAACAACTGAATCAACCAGCCATATCTTTAAATTGGAAGCATATGGACTATTGAAAGGAAGTCATAAGACCACTCAATTTTCACAGACTGTATATTTTACTTACATTTTAGAGATCATAATTTGATCAGCTTATTCTCCCCACTCTGTAATTTAAGAGGGCGCGTATATGCAAAAATTAGACCATTTTTTATTATTTTACTTAGAATGGTAAAGAATGAGAAAACTAACTTCTTTTGTTGTTCAACTTAAGAAAACTTATCGATGATTCTTTTAAGATCACAGAATGTAATCAGTTAAATACTCACTGAATTGAAAACCTATCCTTTTCAAAGCAAAAAAAAATCCTTTGGAATCAAATGAGGAGGGGGAAAATAGGGGAGCCATTTGGCAATACTCCCTTCGCCTGAATGTAACAAGACATAAGTTTATGAAAATCAGCAAAAAAAATCTAATAATGTTGTGCAGAAGAATCTTCACTCAATGAGTAAATGTGGAATTTGCTACTATGTTCAAATGGATGGCAAAGATTAATTTAAGGGAAACTCAATAAGTACACAAGGGGGAAAGGAAGAGGAACATTTGTTGATAAGGTGAAATGTAGTAAAGTGGGAGGAAGATCATATGGAGCACGACCACTAAACTAGATTAATTTGTGTGAACAGCCTGCATCTGTACAGTAAATACAATGCATTAGTATTTTATTGTAAATGTGGGAGGTCAGGACAACTATGAGGGTTTGATCGAAACTCAAGCAGTATTATAAATTACAGCATCTCAATATAACATCTGATGTACACTACTGGGACATATCTGATCTTCCAGTTAATATTCCCTCCAGGAATTATCAGCAGTGTTAACTTAGTAAAAACATAATTATTTTATGATTTCAGTAAAAGGAAAGGCTAGTTTTGATATTCAAATTTATTTCTGGCTACGTTTAGGCAGCCTAATGTTTTGATTCAGGAACATTTTCTTGAACAATATGACTGGAACACAACCCTCAAGTGAAGTACAGAATGGATGTAATATAACAAAATGCCATGCTTTCTGCACCTAAAATGAAGCAGTAAGATAGGAAATCTACTGAGGACAACACTTCATATTTAAATGGTATATTTAATTTTGTTTTACCGTAACATGATAAACATCACTTAATTTCTGTTATTACCATAGCAGGTCCTAAGATAGAATATCTGTGTGGATGAAAAAATTACTGCAAACCTTTACCAATCAACTTCATGGTGCTGCAACTGTAAGTGCCCATTATCTGTTCTTATGGGTGCACACCAGGAAATCCTATTCTGACTGAGAGCAAGATAAGTCCATTGAAATGCTTTGTTGTATCAGGGAAAATCACAAGATCTGTTAAGACGAGAAAGGTCCTTCAGGCCATTTAGCCTTGTCCTTTCACAATAACAATTCTAACATCACCACATTGCAGTATTAAAAAATTGTGTAAAATCCACATGCGATCAATTTGACATCTTAGGTTTGGGAGATGGGGTTGAAATATTCAGCATAGCATGTAACATTTAAAAAGACCAAATGAGGCCTTGGTGTTTATAATCAAAAGAAATGTAACATAGGTCCTGACAGTGCGATATTGTGCAGAATACTGCAATACAGAATGAATACCTGGGAATAAATTTTCATTGGGAGTATGAATAACCATTCATGTCATTTCTCTGGCAATTCTGTCAACCTTCTACTGAGGTTCTAGTGGGAGGTCAAGAGAAACGTTATTGAAATTCTACCCTCTTGAATTCTGAGAGGTTCTGGAAATATGAGAACTTTTATATTTCAG
This sequence comes from Ginglymostoma cirratum, assembly GCA_024137785.1. Taxonomy (NCBI): domain Eukaryota; kingdom Metazoa; phylum Chordata; class Chondrichthyes; order Orectolobiformes; family Ginglymostomatidae; genus Ginglymostoma; species Ginglymostoma cirratum. The sequence continues at coordinate 62,548,277 of JAHRHZ010000014.1, forward strand.
ACACGAAGGCATAGATTAGATCTTATTGAATATCTGTTTTCAAATATTCAAGCATGGACTAGCTAAATTCATGTGACAAATTCCATAACTGGCATGGATTCAAGCTCAGAGGAGGAATGCATAATAGGAAACATAGATTTAATTATTTTACACTGTCAGTACAGAATGTATGGAATGTGATGAGTGGGCAGACAATGAAGATAGATTGGTATTGATGTTATGGTAATAATCATCGCAAGGCTATGAATGCTCACCAGAATCATCCAGAATTGTTATGGTGCAGAAGGAGGCCATTTAGCCCACCATTCCTGCAGGTTTCAAGATTTTTCAGTCACCCTCTCTTTAACATTAGACTCTATCAGTTTCCTGACAGCAGATGTTAGACTAATTAGACTATAATCCCCTAGCTTCCCTCTCCTAACCTTTGCAAAAAGTGGAGCTACAGACATAAATATCCAATCTAAAGGATCACTTCCTGAATTAAGAGAGGTTTGGAAGATTGTAGTTAGGCCATCAGCAATGTTACCACCTAGTTAAAGCCCTGGGTTAAATTTTATGTGGAATACAGAACATGCACCCACTGGCTGTAACATTCACCAACCAGTAATCTACCTGCCCCATAGCAATGTGGGCATCCTTACTTCATTTAGAGTGGGACCTCTGCCCTTTAGGAACTAGAGGTTCCACTCGAGAAAGTAGTTATATAGTCTCAACAGTGCCAGGATTAAGGAAATAACCACTGCCGAGACCACAGTCAGACCTGAAGACAAAGTACCTTGGATCCTGGTGCTCAGCTAAAGCCAATCACCTTGGCTTTAGGTGACCTTGTTGCGCACACCCCAGCAAAGGTCATAGGAGGATTGAGTGTTAGAAACCAGGAGGGGAAGGACAAAATAGAGGCTACAATTTTGCTGGTGTGTTCGTTTGCACAGGGGACAGAAGATAGCCATCTTCTTTCCTGCCAATAGCCCGTGCAGTGAAAGTCGCTTTGTGCAGAGAAAGTTTGCCATTTCCCTGCCTTGCCCAGTCAAGTGAACAACTCCAGCAGTTTGGAAGCTGCTATGTTATTTAATGTATTCTGGAGCAGCTCAGCCTGATACTTTACTTACCCCCTTATAACATACAGGACAGAGTGGGGGTGGGCAGGAATGGCCACCTAATTTATTTCATGTGTCTGCCCTGCTATCAGTCAGCATGCTGGGATACAAACCAATCTGTTCTGGATTTGTCACTCTTTGAAGCTGCTACAGAACTCTTCCATCTCTTCTTTCGCACCATGATTTGCGGATCATTTTAATAAGCAAATGCCTTCTTACCTCAGTGAAGAGTGGCTGTGTATTCATTGTCATTAGGTGTCTTTAGCATAAGTTTCACAACACTGACCTTAAATAAAGATGATATCATAGCATTGGACCAAGACTGTAGCTGAAACTCATTTAACTAAAAAGCCTACTTTGTTAGCTGCAAATGTGATCCTTCATTTCTCCAATGGGTGTGGTCTCAGTAAATACCAGAGAGATGACACTTCGACTCGTTCCCACTGTCGGAAGGTCAATCACATGATGGTGCCACCTTCCTGTTGTCAATCTTCTCCATGTCCATCTTGTAGGTGGGAAAAGGTCAATGTCTTAATCAAGTACAAGAACATTTGTTGCTTGCAATTTTTCTCAAGGAAAGCATGAAAAATGCATTAAATGGTTTGTTTACCAGCCACATACAGATTAATTAAAGCAATGCTGCAAATCTGCCAAATCAACCAAAGTAAGTACTTTATTCCTCTGACATGTCAACTGTGCAAGTTCCTGACAGTAGAAGAGGAAATGAGGAGAACTTGCTGGTTCCCATGTGATTCTTACGACAATGTGAAATTCCAGCAGTGCATGGAAGACAAATGCGATCGTGCAGTGGGGGGAGTTCCTTTCATTGGCGAAACCCACTATCAGGTACTGATGGGCTATCAAAGAGGTTGATGGTCAAACAGGGAGGCTCTGTATCACAGCCACAACTTTCTTGTCTAACTCCATTGCCAGTAACATAAACCAAGATGGCATAGTCAGTTTTCAAATTTTAATTTAATTTGCAAATATTTCATCATTCTGAAGAAGGGTCGCCAGATCCAAAACATTAACACTGATTCCTCGTCACAGATGCTCCCCAACCTGCTGAGCTTCTCCAGCAATTTCAATTTTTGTTTCTGATTTACAGCATCCACAGTTCTGTCAGTTCTCATATTATGTTGGTTTCATGTTACTACGTGTGCATCATCATTATTGTTGAGAGTTAAATGCACTGGCACATGGTTGGCACACATTAACATTTACAGAAGAATTATTGATATTTCTTTTTCACAGAAAAAAGCAATAATGTGTTTTTGTGTTCACTCTTTATTGGATGTGATATTAATGTTCAGTATTGAACTTACTACACTGTGGGACATGGCAAAACTTGTAAGCTCAGTAGGCCCTTCCCTCTTTACATTGTTAATACGAGATTTGAACACTCAAAAGTCACAAAGATCATGAAGCAGGGATTTGTTATTTCACAGGCATCAAACCTGAAAGGAAATTACAAACAAGAAAGGAAATTAAAGATAAACAAGAACTTTTTATGCTATACATGGAATGGCCATGTAGGATACATTGGGCTGAGGAAATCCTTTCCCTGTTCCGTCTCCCTTTGCAAATGCCCTTTCTGTCCATCATCAGCCTTGCTTTCCATTGAAGATCTGTTAGAACTACTCTAACCCTCACTGTCTCCACCTGCTGGTGGAAAGCATAGAGAAGTGGTCAGCACCTTGCTCAGTGGTCTCCATCACTGTTGCCACCGACTTCTGGAAGACATGTTATACATTGTAAAGGTCATTATCTGAGATTACTCTCAGCCTCGGTAAAAGAAATGTTATAGGTGAGATAAAAGCCCTACAATAACAATGCTAGGCAACACCTTAAGATGAATGTCTTGAGATGTCATAGTCATAGAGTTTTACAGCATGGAAACAGACTCTTCGGTCCAACTCGTCCGTGCTGACTGGTTATCCCAAATTCATCTAGTATCATTTGGTCCATTTCCTTCTAAATCCTTTCTATTTATGCGTCACAGTCATTTTCAGTTCCATTGCACAGTTGTTTCTTTTTATTCATTTATGGGATTTGGGTTTTGCTGGCTGACCAACATTTATTGCCTATCCCTAGTTGCCCTTGAGATCGTGGTGGCGAGCTGCCTTCTTGAACCACTGCTGTCCACCATAGGGAGGGAATTCCAGGATTTTGACCGAACAACCGTGATGAAATGGCAACAAATTTCCAAGTTAGATGGGGAGTGGCTTGGAGAGGAACTTGCAGGTGGTGGTGTTCCCATGTATCTGCTGCTCCCGTCCTTCTAGATGGAAGTGGTTGTGGATTTGGATGGTTGTTTAATTCATCTTTGATGAATTTCTTCAGAACGTCTTGTAGATTGTACACATGGATGCAGCTGAGCATTGGTGGTGGAGGGACTGGATGCCTGTGGATGTAATGTTATTCAAGCAGGCTGCTTTTTCTTGGATGCTTTCAAGCTTCCTGAGTATTATTGGAGGTGCAAGAGGGGAATATCCCATCACAGACCTGATTAGTGCCTTGTAGATGGATGATAGGCTTTGGGGAGTCAGGTGGTGAGTTACTTGCCACGGTATTCCTTGCCTCTGACCTGCTCTTGTAGCCACTATGCTTATTTGGTGAGTCTAGTTGAGCTTCTGTTAACCCCAAGGACATTGATAGTGGGGGATTCAGTGAGTGTAGCTGCATTGAATGTCAAGACGTTGTAGTTAGATTACCTCTTATTAGAGATGATCATTGCCTGGCATTTGTGTGGCACAAATGTTAGTTGCCACTTATCAGATTGCTCAGATCTGACACCATTCTTTTGAGCCTCTCGGTTTCTTAACTTGAATGACTGTTTCGACAAAAGCCAGTTATTGTTACATGTCCCAATCTCACCCTTTGTCCTTCTTCAGATCCATCTTCTACTCCTCAGAGCCATCAACAACACTCAGCATCCCCCCATTACTCCCACCTTTCCCTTCCTTGTTCCAAGCTTCTACCCGCATATCATTCTCTTCCTTTCCTCCTTTGTGCTGTAGCGTTCAAGTTAGAGTCATGGAGAATGTAGTGAACAAGTAAATATCTGTGAAAGGACTTACCCTTCCTACTTCTTTCTGCATGTTAGCTGGTTCTGTCCTAGGCCTCAAGGTTTAAACTTAATTTAAAACAACTTTTTTGTTAAACTTTACTAAAGGACTTTTGAAAGTTGAAGTACACAATCCTATGGGTTTAGCACAATCAGTTTAGGTTCTCATTTCTTCATGATCAGAGGTGGGGATTCTACAGTGCATAACTCATCTTCTGATTCTCCAAGGCCTGCTCACCATCTACAAGGCACAAGTCAGGAATGTTATGGAGTAATCCCCACTTCCTTGATTAGTACAGCTCCAAAAATGGTCAAGAAACTTAACACCATCCAGGTCAAAGTTGGACTTGTTACAATTGTGCACAGCCTTGGTGAAACAGCACCCCCAGTATTGTGTTCAGTTTTGCATGTCTTGTCTAAGAGAGGATATGCTTGCCACAGTAGGATTGTTACTGACATTAACCAGACTAAATCCTGGGATGACAGATAAAAGGTACTGCAGATGCTGGAGAATCCGAGATAACAAGCATGGGGCTGGATGAACACAGCAGGTCAAGCAGCATCATAGGAGCAGGAAAACTTGACGTTTCGGGCCTAAACCCTTCATCAGAAATGGGGGAGGGGAAGAGGGTTCTGAAATAAATAGGGAGAGAGGGGGAGACGGATAGAGGATGCATAGAGGAGAGGATAGGTGGAGAGGAGGCAGACATGTCGAAGAGGTGGGGATGGAGCCAGTAAAGGTCTCCCCTCCCCCAACCGCATCCCAAAACCAGCCCAGCTCATCTCCACCTCCCTAACCTGTTTTTCCTCTCACCTATCCCCTCCTCCCACCTCAAGCCACACCCCCATCTCCTATCTACTAACATCATCCCGCCCCCTTGACCTGTCCGTCCTCCCTGGACTGACCTATCTCCTCCCTACCCCACTACCTACACTCACCTTTACTGGCTCCAACCCCGCCTCTTCGACTTGTCTGCCTCCTCTCCACCTATCCTCTCCTCTATCCATCCTCTATCTGCCTCCCCCTCTCTCCTTATTTATGTCAGAACCCTCTTCCCCTCCCCCATTTCTGATGAAGGGTTTCGGCCCGAAACGTCAAGTTTTCCTGCTCCTATGATGCTGCTTGACCTGCTGTGTTCATCCAGCCCCATGCTTGTTATCTTAAATCCTGGGATGACAGGATTGTTTTATGAGAAAGGATTGGGGAAACAAAGATTGTATCCACTAGAGTTCCAAAGATGAGAGGCTGCTGTATATTACTATCTTCAGAGTAAATCATATTCAAGGCTTTGAATGGGTCAATTGATACTGAGTTATTTAAAAAGTAACTTGATTCTCAACTAAAAACATACTAGAAGCCTAGAAAAGATTTAAAAGATCAGTTTATTTCTCAATAATATGTACATTTAATTGTAATGATGACCTGAATTTTCCTTCCTCAGTATTAGCAAATGTTGAGACATTGAGGCATGCAATAACAATACAAATCCTGATGTATCCTGATGAATGCTTACATCCAATCCAACAAGAAAACTGACGGTTACTGATAGTGATTAAAATATCTTTCATGATTTCCTCAGCAACTATAATTCTTATGCTGTGCTACCCTTACACTCCTCCCACATTGCTACCTGATCCCTCCAACAAAATCTCACCCCTAGCTCTAACCTTGTACTGGCTCCGCTCTGGCATTCTCATTGGCAAACACTGACACTTGCAGGAAATTTTGGGTCAATGTCAACTGTTGAAAATATAAAAATGTAAAGTGAAGCTGAATGCTAAAGCAAAGTCGTAAATCAGTAGATTTCAACAGCAGTCAGATCTGCCGAGTGTGATGTGGTTTGTGGTTTTCTATATGTTGATTCTGTGGACTGTGTTGATCCTGTAAAGTTTTCCTTAAAACACTCAGGAGAACTATCACATAGACTAGTCAAGCAATTGTGTGACATAGTCATGGAATCATACCAAGCTCTACAATCACCCTTCCTGGGTATGTCCTGTCCCATCAGCAGCATGGATCCAGTAAAGCTGGTGAAAGAATGGTAAAATATTGGATGAAATTCCCTGGGTACCCTGAACATTGATTCCAGACCCAATGAAGTCTCATGGCATCAGGGAGGCCCCCCCAACTCCTTCCCCCAGCTGATCAATCAGTGCTCTTCTACGTTGAACACCACCTGGTGCAAACACTGAAGGTTACAAGAGAATAGAATGCACGTTGGGTGGAGAACTTCAATGTCCATCATCAATAGAGGATTGCTAACATTACGGCTGACTGAGTTGAACGAATCCTAAAGGTCATTGGTGCTAGACTGGCTTTGTGGTAAGTGGTGAAGGACCAACATGAGGGAAAAATCTATTTGACCTCATCCTTACCAATCTGCCTGTGACTGATGCATCCATCCATGGCATGGCAGTAGGGGTGACCACACCGCAGTCCTTTAAGTGAGGAAGTCTCATCATCTCAGTGAGGATATGTTCCATCACGTTGTCAAGCATTTCCTCCCTGCCAAATGGAATAGACTTTGATCAGATCTACCAACTCAAGACTGCATCTGTGAGGAGCTGTACACCCTCGGAAGTAGCAAAATTGTATTCAACCACAATGTTTAACTTCAAGGCCTGCATATCCCACACTCTACCATTACCATCAAGGTGGGAGTTCAATCCTGGTTTAATGAAGAATACAAGAGGGCATGCTAGGAGCAGAACCAGCCATATGTACAAATGAGGTGCCAAGCTGGTGAAGATATAGCAAATGACTACAGCATACCAAGCAACAGAAACAGCAAGTGATAGATGGAGCTAAGTGATCCCACAAGCAACAGATCAGATCTAATGTCTGCAATTCTGTCACATCCAATCATTAATGTCTGCGGATAATTGTTGATCTAGTGAGACATGTAGGCTTCATAAGCATCCTCATACTGAAGAACTGGGAAATCGAGGACATCAGTGCAAAAAATAATGCTGAAGTCTCCAACATCACAGATGCCAGGTCTTCAGGTAAGTCAATTCACTCCACATGATAGCAATAAATGGCTGAAGGCATTGAAAACTCAAAGGCTGTGGACTCTGACAACATTTTGGCCATAGGACTGAAGATGAGTTCCAGAACTACTGCGCTCTTAGTTCCACTATTCCAGCATATTAATGAAACTGGCCTCTTCTCAACAATATAAAAAGTTGCCGAGGTAAGTTGACAAAAAACAGAACAAATCCAATCTGGCCCATCTGTCTACACTCTGTCATGAATAACCCAATGGAAGGGATCATTGACAGTGCTATCAAGATGCACTTATGGAGGAATAACTGATATCAAGTTTAGCTCGGGCCACTCAGCTCCTAACATCATTACAGCCTTGGTTCACCTGTGGAAGAAAACACTGAACTCTGGAGGTAAGATAAGAGTGACTGCCCTTGAAATAGAGTCTGTATTTGATTGAGCATGGCATCAAAGAACTCTAGAAAAACCAAATCAGGAGGAAATCACTCTACTGGTTGGAGTTGTATCTAGCTTCAGCATTTCTTTTTGCGCTGATGTGCAGATTTCCCAATCATTGAGTATAAGGATGTTTATGGAGCCTATATGCCCACTTAATTGCTTATTTATCAACTAACAATGGGAGTTGGTTGTGGTTATTGGAGCTCAATGGTCTTAGTCCTAGAACATCTCTGTAGAAGTTTCTTAGGGTAATAGTCTTAGCCCACAAACTTCAGCTTCTTCATCAAAGACCTAAGGCCAGAAGTGGGGATGTTTAGCATTATTTATGGCGTGTGAGATATTGAAGCAGCTTGTTTTCCCCTGCAGGATCACAGTCAGTATGAGGAGACACAGCAGAGTGAGACATAGGCCGAGTGAGTATACTCTTGGAAATTTGGTTCAATGTAGGAGCTCAGTGCAAAGGGAGCAGAGACGATTTCATCAAAGTTTACTGCAAGAAGTGAACTTTCCAGAGCAAGAGATGAGTGGGAGAAGATGAAAACCATGGACTGAGAGGCTGGCCTGTGGTGAAACCAGTTGTGGAGTGATCTCATGAACCAGAGCGTGATACAAGTACAAGGGAAGCAGCTGATTGCTGGTTAGGATTGGTGATCATTTATAGTCTTTCAAGAAAAAGTAACGTCTTCAGTTTGTGTTTAGATCTCTGGTGTTTTATTTTATTCTTCTCTTCTCTTTTCTTAAAAATAGCTGCTTAAGTGTAGGCTTGATACTGGTGATTGTTTTATCTTTTAAGAAAACAAAATATTATAGTGTAAAGAGCAGAAAATCTCGAGTCATTAATTTAAAAGTGAAATCAAATATAATAGTGATGGCATGACAAGTCATGTGTTCATAGAATCCCTACAGTGTGAAAGCAGGCCATTTTTTCCATCGAATCCACACTAACCCTATGAAGAGTATCCCACCCAGACCTATCCCTCTACTCTATCCCTGTAACCCTGCATTTCCTATGGTTAATCCCCCTATCCTGCACGACCCTTGACACTATGGACAATTTAGCATGGCCAATCCACCTAACCTGTGTATCTTTGGACTGTGGGAGAAAACTGGAGCACTCAGAAGAAACCCACACAGACACGGGAAGAATGTGCAAATTCCACACAGACAGTTGCCCGATGGTGAAATTGAATCCAAGTCCCTGGCACTGTGAAGCAGCTGCAGCATGTGGAAGCTGCTGGACAGCAGTGTGATCCTGTAGTGTGTGTTTGCTGCTCAAGGAACTTTGAATCCGAATCAAGGAACTGGGATCTGAGCTATAGACATTGCAATATATCAAGGAAGGGGAAAGTTAGCCTGGCCCTCAGAATAGGTCATTCAAACCTGGACTGTGATCAGGGACAAAAGGATGTGACTACATGTGGGGCAGGTATGAGGACCCAAAGAGTTGTAATTGAGGAGCGTCAGCCCCTGGCATTGTCCAACAGTTACAAAATTCTTCGAAGCTGTATGAATGACGGTGGTGTCTGCAGGAAAGCTGAGTGAACTGATAATGGCACCTTGGTATAGGGGGGCAGAAATGGGAGTGCAGCAGTGGTAGGGTACAGTATAATTAGGGAGACAGATACCATTCTCAGCAGCCATGAGTAGGTGTCTAGAAGGCTGCACTGCCTGCAGAGTGCCAGTGTTAATAACATCTTCTTGGGTCTGGTCATGGAGTCAACATACATGTTCACACCAATGAGGTTAATTAGACTAGAAATGAGGTTGTGCTGAAAGAGTTTGAACAGTTAGGAGCAAAATTAAAAAGCAGAATCTCCAAGGTCATAATGTCTGGATTATTATCTGAGCCACAGGCAAACTGGCATAGGGTAAATAAAGTCAAGCAGTTAAATGCATGGTTTTTGTGAGTGGAATGTATTTCAGCTTGTGGGGAAGCTGTTCGACGGGACGGACTTCAATAAGAGTTATACTGGACTTGAAATATTAACTCTGCTTCTCAAATGCTACCAGACCTGCTGAGTTGCTTCAGCATATTCTGTGATAACAAGTTGTGGGGCTGGATGAACACAGCAGGCCTAGCAGCATCATAGGAGCAGGAAAGCTTGACGTTTCGGGCCTAGACCCTTCATCAGAAATGGGGGAGGGGAAGACAGTTCTGAAATAAATAGGGAGAGAGGGGGAGGCGGATAGAGGATGGATAGAGGAGAGGATAGGTGGAGAGGAGGCAGACAAGTCGAAAAGGCGGGGATGGAGCCAGTAAAGGTGAGTGTAGGTGGGGGGGTAGGGAGGAGATAGGTCAGTCCAGGGAGGATGGACAGGTTAAGGGGGTGGGATGATGTTAGTAGATAGGAGATGGGGGTGTGGCTTGAGGTGGGAGGAGGGGATAGGTGAGCGGAAAAACAGGTTAGGGAGGTGGAGATGAGCTGGGCTGGTTTTGGGATGCGGTTGGGGGAGGGGAGATTTTGAAGCTTGTGAAATCCACATTGATACCACTGGCTGCAGGGTTCCCAGGCTGAATATGATTTGCTGTTCCTGTAGCCTTCGGGTGGCATCACTGTGGCATTGCAGGAAGCCCAGGATGGACATGTCGTCTGAGGAATGGGAGGGGGAGTCGAAATGGTTCACGACTGGAAGGTGCAGTTGTTTGTGGCGACCTGAGCACAGGTGTTCTGCATAGCGGTCCCCAAGCCTCCGCTTGGTTTCCCCGATGTAGAGGAAGCCACAACGGGTGCTGCGGATGCAGTATACCACATTGGCAGATGTGCAGGTGAACATCTGCCTGATGTGGAAAGTCTTCTTGGGGCCTGGGATTGGGGTGAGGGAGGAGGTGTGGGGGCAGGTGTAGCACTTCCTGCGGTTACAAGGAAAAGTGCCGGGTGTGGTGGGGCTGGAGGGGAGTGTGGAGCGGACAAGGGAGTCACGGAGGGAGTGGTCCCTCCGGAAGGCAGATAAGGGTGGGGAGGGAAAAATGTCTTTGGTGGTGGGGTCTGATTGCAGATGGCGGAAGTGTCGGAGGATGATGCGTTGGATCCGGAGGTTGGTGGGGTGGTATGTGAGGACGAGGGGGATTCTTTTTTGGATATCATTGCGGGGTCGGGGCGTGAGGGATGAGTTATGGGAAATGCGGGAGACACGGTCGGGGGCATTCTCGACCACTGTCGGGGGGAAGTTGCGGTCCTTGAAGAATGAGGACATCTGAGATGTACGGGATTGGAATGTCTCATCCTGGGAGCAGATGCGGCGGAGGCGAAGGAATTGGGAATAGGGGATGGCATTTTTGCAGGAGGGTGGGTGGGAGGAGGTGTATTCCAGGTAGCTGTGGGAGTCAGTGGACTTGAAGTGGACATCGGTTTCTAGGTGTTTACCCGAGATGGAGACAGAGAGGTCCAGGAAGGAGAGAGAAGTGTTGGAGATGGTCCAGGTGAACTTCAGGTTGGGGTGGAACGTGTTGGTGAAGTGGATGAACTGTTCGAGCTCCTCGTGGGAGCACGAGGCGGCGCCGATGCAGTAACGGAGGAAGAGGTGGGGTTTAGGGCCAGTGTAGGTACAGAAGAGGGATTGTTCCACGTAACCTACAAAGAGGCAGGCATTGCTTGGGCCCATGCGGGTACCCATGGCCACCCCCTTTGTCTGTAGGAAGTGGGAGGAATTGAAAGAGAAGTTTTTGAGGATGAGGACGAGTTCGGCTAAGCGGATGAGGGTGTCGGTGGAGGGGGATTGGTCCGTTCTGCGGGACAGGAAGAAGCAGAGGGCCTTTAGGCCATCTGCATGGGGAATACAGGTGTATAGGGATTGGACGTCCAGAGTAAAAATGAGGTGTTGGGGACCGGGGAATTGGAAGTACCCCCATCTCCTATCTACGAACATCATCCCGCCCCCTTGACCTGTCCGTCCTCCCTGGACTGACCTATCTCCTCCCTACCCCACCACCTACACTCACTTTTACTGGCTCCATTCCCGCCTCTTCGACTTGTCTGCCTCCACTCCACCTATCCTCTCCTCTATCCATCCTCTATCCGCTTCCCCCTCTCTCCCTATTTATTTCAGAACCCTCTTCTCCTCCCCCATTTCTGATGAAGGGTCTAGGCCCGAAACGTCAAGCTTTCCTGCTCCTATGATGCTGCTTGGCCTGCTGTGTTCATCCAGCCCCACAACTTGTTATCTCGGATTTTCCAGCATCTGCAGTACCTTTTATCTCAGCATATTCTGTGTTTGTTTCTAAGGCTGTAATATTGGAGACTCATGCACGTTGCCTGGGTTCTGTGCATACTCATGTTATGGTACATTACACTCACATAACTGACTGACCGGAGATTCATTACGCAGAGACAGTCACTGAAGGTGACACGTATGACTTTATTTCAGAAATCTAGTGATCTATGATATGCTGTGAGGTAGTCTGTTTTAGGTTGTAACATGGAGTGCCAATTTCCAACATTCATATCTTTCAGGATGCATAGTGGTAATATGTATCAATTTTAGCTTTACCTGTGATTACTTTGTACCATTATATGAAAATAATAAAATGGAAAGCTTAACAAAGCACATCTATGGTTTCTTGTTTTTTGTTGACTATGACAGCAGTGTTGAGAGCCCCAGAAGCATGTAATTCTTGTTGACCTGTCATTCCAGTTTTATTCTTATGTCTGTCGTCAAGAAATGTATCAATGTTATGGTCCATTTCTTGCTTTAAAGATCCTTCCTAAGGCTTTAATTGGTGCAGAGGTAATGCTTAATTCAATGATTCTCTCTAATAGCTCCTCAGCGGAAAAGACATACTCATGCTTTCACAGAGGCATCAGCCAATAACCTGATCAATAGATTTATGGGGTTGCGGTCTGCATGACACGAGTTGAAGTCTGTTAATAATTAAGTTATTTCTTACTTCAGTCTTCAAAACATTTAGTTTTTTAGAAATTTCTATTGTCCATGGAAATGTGGCATGGTGGCTCAGTGGCTAGCATGGCTGCCTCACAGATCTAGGGACCAGGGTTTTATTCCATCCTCGGACGACTGTCTGTGTGGAGTTTGTACATTCTTCCTGTGTCTGTGCGGGTTTCATCTGGGTGCTCCGGTTTCCTTCCACAGTCAAAGATATGTAAGTTAGGTGGATTGGACATGCTAAATTGCCCATAGTATAGAGGGATGTGCAAACTAGGTGAATTAGGCATAGGAAATGCATGGTTACGGGGATAGGGTAGGGGGGGCAATGGTCTGGTGGAATGCTGTTTGGAAGGTTGGTGTGGACTTAATGAGCCAAATGGCCTGTTTCCACAATGTAGGGATTCTATGATTCAAAGGTGTTAGTTTAATGAAACCCCTTATTTCCAATGAATGAGATTTTGAGAGTTCTTTTTGGGATCATCCATCACTTGATCCATAAAAATAAATTATATTTGTTGTTTGAGCTGTTGTAATTTAGTAATAGTGTCCCTGGATGCCTGGTCCATAATGAGCTTTCTGCTATCTGTGTGTCTATTTACACTGTGACAGAGTAAATTAAAATTGCCTCTTTCTCAACAACAAATTCTTTGCAGCCTTTGCTATGACAGCCTGTGATTTATGTATCAACTGTCTGGGGCAGAGCATTCCAGCCTTCCAATCTTTCAGTACTGCACTAGAATAGTCTTGTGTTTCTGCTCAAAAGGGCAACAGATCTGTACTGTTGTCTGTACTCACAGAAACTGATATTGTTTAATGAAAAGAAACTGTTCCTTTATCCAAATTCTTCGTTGTCCAAAGCTCTTGTTCACTTGATCTTCGATTAGTTTTCCAAATATTTGTCACCAAGATAATGGAGTCTTTTATTGATGGTCACCACTACTATATTGGTGTTTTGTTTGCCTCCAAAAGGGTGTTTTATCTGATGCAGTAGTGTTTATGTGACTTCTTGCAATGTAAGAAACTATAAGGATATAATGGTGCTAAGAATCCATCAGACATCTAGTTTGCATTGCTAAGTACCGGGGTTACATTAAACTATTATAACAGAGTAGCATGTTTCCAGCAGAGTATCATGATTCAAGTGACCCTAGGTAAGGTAAATTTTGAGGCTTTTATATTTTCAGGGTTTGTGGTTTTGTGGTACAGTGATGATGGCATGAGCATGTCCCTTCAAAATACACTGGCACATTAACTGTGAGGCAGAACACAACATTTTCGAAGTGAATCAGTGATTTACTTACATTTCTTTCAATCCAGTCTACTGTATTTTCTACTCAGTACGCAGTCTTGTCTACACTGGGGATACTAAATGCAGAATGGGTGACTGCTTTGCAGAACAACTCCATTCAGTCTGCAAGCATGACCATGACTTTCCAGCAGTTTACCATTTCATCATCCCATATTCATTTGTATTGCTCGCTTAACTGTTCTGAGCCTGTTGTAGTGTTCCAATCTGGCCCAACAACATTTCATTTTCTGCTTCGGTACTTTAAACATCCCAGCCTGAACGTTGAGTTCAACAGATTCAGATCATGAACTGTTGTACTTTGTTCTGATATTTTGTCCCCTTTTGCTCCCCCCCAGCTCTCCGCAGTTTCTGTATTTTATTTTTCATGGTTTTGCTTTCAGTCAAAGCTCATTTTTATTCTGTTATTAGCACCTACTCTGGATCTATGCCATCTTCTTTACAACTATTTCCACTGCCTTTTTCTTTGTTCTGTGACATCTTTGATCTGTAATTTCCCTTCACCTTTCCTTGACCTACCCTTCTGTTCCACTTGCCCCTCCTCCTTTTCAACAGAATAAAACACATGATTTAACTACCTCTCTTCTGTTCTGAAGAAAAGTCATTGGGCTCAAACATTAACTCATTTTTTCTCCACGAATGCTGTCTGACCTGATGAACTGTTTCATCAGTTTTTGTTTTTATTTCTGATCCATAACATCTGCAGTATTTTGCTTTTATGTTAGTACAGGGACAACACTTCTGTTTAGCAATAATTATGAACATTGTACACTGTTGAAATCTTGTAATCTGTTAACTCATTCAATAAATATTACAGTTTTTCACATTGAAACTGGGTGGGAGGTTTTGTTCAATGTTTTATAATTGTTTGCAGTCTGGGGTACCTTAACAATGCATTCCTTGAAAGCAAAATTTAGAATTCCACATTTAACTGCGAAAACTCCAGAAGTTGCTGTCAGTTTTAGATCACTGGTGACACTGAAATGCTGACAGTTTCTCTGTCATTGACGCTGAAAGATAATGTGCTCCTCGAAAACTGATGATTAGAATTTACAGTAACTGTGTATCAGGCATTGGAAGGTCTACTCCTTTTGCCTCGTTCTCCTATTTTTACCCACCTTGTGCTTTTTTTCCCCTTTGCAACATTTGAGCTGCCAATACCCACTGAGGCTAGGTTTGCCAGTACAGAGCGAGCTGACTGTTGTTTGTGAGCAATCTACCTGCCCATTTCTTCAGTCACTGTTGTACCATATAACCAGACATGGTTTACCCAATAACTGCCCAATGACATTCGTATCCGATCTTTGACCAGGGGATGAAATATTGTGTAGCTGCTGAGAAAACGATAAAGGCATAATAAGGACTTACTGGAAATTTAGATATTGTATTTAGATATCTTTTAAAGCTAAGTAAACTTTATTCCTCTTAAGTGCATAATCTAACCCCACACTCCACACCTTATCAGGAAACTACACTCATGGCCACGAACCTGATTAATTGTTATTAATTCACAGACTGATTACACTGGATGAGGATGAAATCCCTCTGTCTGTAAAATATCATCCAGTCAACTGCTTGCTTACTCACAAGCTCCAAGTGATGCTTTTTTATGACTGCAAGAACTTGATGCTGCCTTGAAGCTATAATTTATGTTTAGCAGCTTATTTGCAGAACTATGGTCCAGAATCTATTTGTCCTTTATAACGGATTCCATGTTTGGATAATCAGCTGTAGTGGACAATTAAGGGCTGACTTAACCTGAGCTATTCCTAAACAACAATTCCAAAAGACAATTAAAGATGTGCTTGAAATAGCCAGAACCTCTTCTTGTCTGGGGGAGTTGTGTAAATCAGCTTTTTCAATTTTTAATTGTTAATCTTTTTCACATGAAGGAAATGCAAGCAGCTTGCTCCCGAATTCACTCCAACCTCTCTGCTCCTAAAAGTGAGTTTTTTCATCTCTTGAAATAGTGGATAGGTAAATTTCAAACAAACAAGCATCGTTATTACTCAATAATATTTGCTAATGTTAACCTGTAAACTCCTAACTCATCATTCAATGCATTCTCATTATATTCTTATTAATGTTTCTCGTACATGGTCTCACTGGCAACATCATCTTACAGTTCCTGAACTATGTGCACACTCTACAGTTCATAAAGTTTGGCCTTGCTACATAATGCATTCAGTTAGAAACATGATATATAAGTCGCACAGTGAACATTATATTTTTGCTGAATATTGGGAACAAAATGAGTCCCAGGTCTATTATATATTTTATACAGTGCTGATCAATATCTCATAAATTTCTCTTCTGCAGCCAGTATATATTACAGTTGGGACTTACGACAGAAATGTAATAAGATAAAATAGATGTTTGCAGCATGCCAGCACATACATAGACCCCAAACTTAACTTACAATTGAGAATGTCTGAAAACACTACCTATGCTGGAAATAAACTTACAAAAGAAGAAAACAAAGAATTTATTGAATTAGTCGTAAGGATGTGCATTGCTGAAAAAAGAGATTTTCCAGGGAGTGACAATTGCAAAAATTGGCACTCTGCTTCTTTTTTTATGTTAAGAAGGAGCTCTGTGTTTCTGACAGGAGAGTTTAATCAGGGCTCCTTCAAAAATGTGGAGCCCTACTTTCATTCTGACAGACCCCTTGTTGTGCAGAATGCTTGGGGAAGGCAAATCACGCCCCCTTTTATACTGCAGTCAGTTGAAGAATTTTTTTGATTTAAAAGTCCAGCATCATAGATAGCTACATTTTTAGCTCTTGCAAAAAAGTAAGTGCATAAGGTAAGTGTGAGATTTGTGTGCCAGGTGGGTCAGATGATGGGTAGGTAGGGTGCCAGTTGGGCAGTGGTAAAGATGTCAGAGTGAGGTGGGTAGTGTGGCAGCTGGGTTGCGGATGTGGTGCCACGTTAATAAGGTGCCAGGTGGGCAGGGGTAAACCATCATGTAGGTAAAGTTTCAGGTGGGTAGGGTGCCAGGTAAATAGGGTGCTAGGTGGGTGCAGTATAGGTGCCAAGTTGGCAACGTTGTAGCTAGGAGCAGTTAGACAGGAATGAGGTGTCATGCAGGTAAGGTGCAGGTGGGTAGAGTGCCAGAGATGTAGGTGGCCAAGTTGCTAAGGTGCCATGTGGGTAGGGAAAGGATGCTTGTTGTGTAGGTTGCCAGGTAAGTATAGTGCCAGCTAAGTAGGGTGGCAGGTAGGTAGAGTAACAAGTGAATACATTGGCAAGTAGATAGTATGCCAGAGGTGCAAAGAGGCCAAGTATGTGGTAGAGTATTTAGGATAGGTCAGGGTGGTGATATTGTTTCGGCAAGGGCAGAATGGATGTTGGGTTCTGTGGGGGATGTGCTGGCAATGTGGAAGTGGGCTGTTAGGTCCAGCTGTGGAGGGTGCAAAGGTGAGGTGTGTTGAATCCCAGGGGCAATGGTATGCTTGGGGGGAGAGGGGTTGAGGGCTGGTGACAGAAGGAATATTGAATCCTGAGGGCCAGGAATGGGGATAACAGGACTGGGTCATCAGGGGTGTCATGTCTGATGGCAGATAAGGGGAGAGTTGGGGCCCAGGTGGACTGGTGGTGTTGGTTGCAGAGATTTCAGGTTCTGGGGGCAATGGGTGGAATTGGGACCCAGAGGTAGAGAAAGGTGTCAGGTCCCTGGAATAAAGGTGGGGTTGGGGGTGGCAGAGGTGGGGCTGACAGGTGGGATTGTCAGGTCCAGCAGCAAGGGAAGAGTGTTGAGTTTAGGGGGAAGAGGAATGTTTGGGATCCTAGAGGTACAGGGGTAAGGGGAAGCCCAGTGATAGAGAGACATGTTGAGTCTCATATTAAGAATGGGTGTGTTGTCACATCCAGGGAGAAGGGGTAATGTTGGATTGGGTGGCATATGACTCCTTCGATTGAAGGGTTCCAGGTGTATTGGATTTGCTCAGCAGAGTCTTACATTGCTGAGGAAATTTCCTGGGAGTCTTCCAGATCAGAGATTACAAGGAATCCACAGACGCAGCTCCCATCTATGCTGCAGGAACAATTATGTGGCCATTGAACAATCCAGGCTGTTTTGTTCAAACGTTTCGTCTCGTACTCATCAGGACATTTGGAAGAATGCTAATATACAGACCAATAATATTTCATACTGTATGGGAAGTGAGTGTACTTTTTTTTGAGGGAGATGTGAAAGTTGAAAGGAATTCAAGGGCATAAGGCCCTGTGCTGAAAGCCCAACCAGCAGCAGTAGGGTGAATGAAGTAGAGGGCCAGAATTCTTGAAGAGCTTAAGGTCAGATAGGAATTTGATATGTGAATTTTAGAATTGAAATTTGGTGACCTGGGAAAAGCTGGGACGAGTTACCATGGGTCTGAGGAATTAACTGGACAAAATGCAAATAAGGATATGGATCGTGGTGATATTAATGAGTTCATGTTTCTGGAGGGAGGAAGATAAGAAGCCAGGGAGGAAATTATTGAAATGTTAAGTCTAGAGATAATGAAAACTATGAATATGGATTTCAGCAGTTTCTGGGCTGAGGCAGGGTGAAGACAGTCAAAAACATGGAGGTGTAAGTAGGCAACTCTTGTGACAGGAATGATAAGAAAGAACAGATTTTTTGTCAGTGGGAAAGAAGATAATTCTTCCCAATAATAGAGATAACAAGCATGGGGCTGGATGAACACAGCAGGTCAAGCAGCATCATAGGAGCAGGAAAACTTGACGTTTCGGGCCTAAACCCTTCATCAGAAATGGGGGAGGGGAAGAGGGTTCTGAAATAAATAGGGAGAGAGGGGGAGGCGGATAGAGGATGGATAGAGGAGAGGATAGGTGGAGAGGAGGCAGACAAGTCGAAGAGGCGGGGATGGAGCCTCACCCTCAACAACTTTTCTTTCAATTCCTCCCACTTCCTACAGACAAAGGGGGTGGCCATGGGTACCCGCATGGGCCCAAGCTATGCCTGCCTCTTTGTAGGTTACGTGGAACAATCCCTCTTC
>JAHRHZ010000014.1:62575783-62590569 GCA_024137785.1 Ginglymostoma cirratum
AGGTGATATGTGGGGGAGGTGAGGGGTAGTTGAGGGGGTGGAGAGGGTGTAGGTGAGGGGTAGGTGAGGGGTATGTGGAGGGAGATGAGGGGTAGGTGAGGGGGAGGTGGGGGGGAGGTGGAGGGAGGGTGGAGGCGATCACAAAGCCAGACAGCTTGTCATGTTTGTCAGCAATCATCATTCAAGGCTCTGGGCATGTTGCTGTCCAGCACTGTCCTACGTCTATGTTACATCTTCACCATGTGCCAGCAACTTGCAAAGTGAACACACAGCATGTACTTCAAGCAAACAGCTATATTCAAATTCTAATGGGAATAATTATCAGTCAAGTCCAAAAAGGTACCCTTCAGGCAGGGGGTCCTGGTACAGTAAGTCAAAGACAGCCTTCGATATCAATCCACAGGCTTGAACAAGGTTGGCTGGCTTCTTGGAGTAGTCAGGATCATCTGAGAAGTGGGCTACTGCTAGCCGCGTGGGTCCAGTGCAATCAGTCTGGGATTTGCCGGAAGACAGTTGGGGAGCTAAATAGAAATTGGTCAGAGTTTTGGTCACTCATCATTTGGGATTGTCTGGTTTGCTTGTTCAAGGTCTATCTTGGGATCCAACTGCTAAGCATCAAGGGAATGGTTGTCAAGGGCCACTGCAGCGGTCAGGAAGCTGGGAAACAACTGTCGAGTCCGAATGCTGGGATGCAGAGTGGTTTATAATAGTTAACGGGACACTCAATATATATGGGAGGTGCTGGTGGAGCATTGAAGGGAAAGAGAAAATCTGGGAGTAGACGTCATTGACATTTAGCTGTAGGGAGAGTGCACTGCCTGATCTGGTATGTTTACTCGAGATGCCTGGGGTTATATCTATAGTGGACTGTTGAGGATTTGGTGATAGCAAGAACTGCAAATGCTGGAGTCAGAGACAACACAGTGTGGAGCTGGAGGAAGACAGCAGGTCAGGCAGCATCATGGAGTAGGTCGATGTTTTGGGCCTAGACCCTTCATCAGGATAGGTGCTGATGGACGGCCTAGGCCTGAAACAACGACTCTGCTGCTCCTCTGATTCTGCCTGACCTGCTGTGTTCCTCCAGCTCCACAGCTGAGAATTTGGTAGCTGGATTGAATGGGGATTTTGGGGAGTTCAAAGCCTGTGGGGTTGATGAGCAGCACTACCAGGGTGTGTACATTTGGAAGTGAGCCTGAAACTAACTGCTTGAGGAGCAACTCTGTTTCCTTCCAACATGTTGTCCATTTTCAAATGCAACAAGATCTGGTCAATATCCAGGCTTGGGCTGACAAGTGTCAAGTGATAATTGCCCAGATAATGACAGGCAATTGCCATCTCCATGAAGGGACAATCTAATCACTGTCTTTGCCATTAAATACAATCACTGGATTTCCCCACGATCAACATCCTGGGGGTTACCATTCACCACAAACTCAACTAGAGTTGTCACATAAACACAGTGACTCCAAGAACAGGTCAGAGGCTAGGAATATTGCAACAAGTAACTCACCTCCTGACTCCTGAAAGTGTGTCCACCATCTGCAAGGCACAAGTCACTGACAGAATATTTCCCACTTGCCTGGATGGGTTCAGCTCCAACAACACTCAAGAAGCTTGACACCATCCAGGACAAAGCAGCCTGCTTGATTGGCACCACATCCACAAGACTCCCTCAGTCTCCTACATTCTGGGGAAGAAAAGTCCCATCCAATCCAACCTCCCCTTATAACTCAAACTTTCCAGTCCAGGTAACATCCTAGTAAATCTTTTCTGCACTCTTTCTAGTTTAATATTAAATGTTTTGTCACCTATGTGCCCTCAGTAGGTTAACTACTAAGGCTCACCTACTGTCTAGAAATCAGATCTTTGCCCTAAGCATTCTTGAGCACACCATGAAACAATACAAATCAATCCCATTACTAGCTATGATGCACTAGCAAAATTTTGCCACTGGAAAGATTGACCCTAGTTGCCAAATTGCAATTTACCCACAACCTACACAAAATGCAGGAGCTGCTCACTTCACACTTTGAACCATCAAACATTGTGTAGCTTGAAGGATGACTAGGCTCTGTACCTTCAATCTTGTAGTTGTGGGTAGACAGGCATCTATGTACAAATATGGTAATGTTTCACCCATGTCACCTATGTGCCCTCAGTAGGTATTTTTCAGTCTTTCCCTCCCACAAGGTTTCAGTGCAGTCCCAGGTTCCACAGCTGAAGTGGATGGAGTTTGCCCAACATTGGACCCCTGTGGCATTGGAACTTGGATTGGATGACCCTAGCACTATTTGTGCCAAGTGCTTCCAGGCATGCTGACCATGTCCTGCCCAGAGTCAGATGCACCCTTTTCAGCCAGACCCTCCTACAGGCCCAGGGTGGTAGGCAGGAGGGTAGAGGAAGGCCTGGCTGCCTCTGGAGTGTCCTAACAGACAACCTCTAGAAGGCAGTCTACAGCTGGCTGCTCGCTGGCACCTCCGAGAGAAGTGTGAATTGGACTGAGGTCAAGTGGGAGAGTAATCCAGCAGAGATAATACTTCTTACTTGATTGCCAGTCCTGCTCCTTGCCAGTAAGCTCCTTCCAGTGATCTCCAACATCCTCTCTTTATAGAGGAGGGGTGTGAAGAACTCATTGCCGTGCACCCACTTGGCTCTTTAGGCCCTTTCATGGACTGTTTTCTCTGGGAATGAATCAAAGGGAGGGATTGAGTGAGATGAAAGTGGGTTGCACAGCTGTTAGTGCTGGTGCAGCTGAGGTGTCTTGAGTGAATGAATGGGCAGCGCAGAGGGTATGCAGGGCTAGTTGCGTGGGGGGGGGGATTGCACATGGGTAGGAATGAGTGAAAGAAATGCTTCATGTAACATCAAGAATGGTGGAGCATGAGTATTAGTGAGAGGTGTGTGCAGTGGTAGAGATAGAGTGGGGTCTTAGAGTGAAGGTGTGACATTTAACCTGGCACAACAGAGAAGGTTAAATAAAAACCGAAAAAACTGCAGATGCTGTAAATCAGAAACAAAAGCAAACGTTGCTGGAAAAGCTCAGCAGGTCTGGCAGCATCTGTGAATTAAAATTAGAGTTAACGTTTCGGGTTCGGTGACCCTTCCTTAGCAGAAAAGATTGTTGACCTCCTTGCAGCATTCCAGGGTATATGACCGCCCTGCTGATACCACACTGACCCAAGTGGACCAGGCTGGTAGACTATGGTAATGTGGATATCCTTTCTGGTTCTGGGGGCAAGTGCATCAGCACCAGTTTGCTAGGCTTCCAACTTCTTGCCTGCGAAGCAGATACCCTCTTGTCTGCCATGGTCAAGGCAACTGTTTCGAACTGTATTTTAGCTGTTGATTATCAACATGTTACCAGGAGGCACAACAGCCTTTTAAACATGGCACTGGCACTAGGGATCCCAGGATATCCCAGCAGTGGTAAGAATCGGGCTGGCATTGGATGAACATAGGGGCATCATACCCAGTTAGTGAGGCAAGTTTGGAATGATTGTGTGAGAGTACCCTCTAAGTTTCACAGAGAAGAAGCCTCCATGCAACTTGATAAAAATTGCTGTTGCAATTGAGTTGCTATTCCCCGAGGAGCTCGAACAGTTCATCCACTTCACCAACACCTTCCACCCCAACCTTAAGTTGACCTGGACCATCTCTAACACCTCTCTCACCTTCCTGGACCTCTCTGTCTCCATCTCGGGTAACCACCTAGAAACCAATATCCATTTCAAGCCCATAGACTCCCACAGCTACCTAGAATACACCTCCTCCCACCCACCTTCCTGCAAAAATGCCATCCCCTATTCCCAATTCCTTCGCCTCTGCCGCATCTGCTCCCAGAATGAGGCATTCCACTCCAGTACATCTCAGATGTCCTCGTTCTTCAAGGACCGCAACTTCCCTCCCGCAGTGGTCAAGAATGCCCTCGACCGTGTCTCCCGCATTTCCCGCAACTCATCCTTCACACCCCGTCCCCGCAATAATAACCAAAAAAGAATCCCTCTCATCCTCACATACCACCCCACCAACCTCCGGATCCAACGCATCATCCTCCGACACTTCCGCCATCTGCAATCCGACCCCACCACCAAAGACATTTTTCCCTCCCCACCCTTGTCTGCTTTCCGGAGGGACCACTCTCTCCGTGACTCCCTTGTCCGCTCCACACTCCCCTCCAGCCCCACCATACCCGGCACTTTTCCCTGCAACCGCAGGAAGTGCTACACCAGCCCCCACACTTCCTCCCTCACCCCCATCCCAGGCCCCAAGAAGACTTTCCACATCAAGCAGATATTCACCTGCACATCTGCTAACGTGGTATACTGCATCGGCTGTACCCGTTGTGGCCTCCTCTACATCGGGAAAACCAAGCGGAAGCTTGGGGACCGCTTTGCAGAACACCTGCGCTTGGTTCTCAACAAACAATTGCACCTCCCAGTCGCGAACCATTTCAACTCCCCCTCCCATTCCTCAGACGACATGTCCATCCTGGGCTTCCTGCAGTGCCACAATGATGCCGCCCGAAGAGTGCAGGAACAGCAACTCATATTCAGCTTGGGAACCCTGCAGCCCAATGGTATCAATGTGGATTTCACAAGCTGCAAAATCTCCCCTCCCCCTACCGCATCCCAAAACCAGCCCAGCTCGTCCCCGCCTCCCTAACCTGTTCTTCCTCTCACCTACCCCCTCCTCCCACCTCAAGCCGCACCCCCATCTCCTACCTACTAACCTCATCCCGCCCCCTTGACCTGTCCGTCCTCCCTGGACTGACCTATCTCCTCCCTACCTCCCCACCTACACTCACCTTTACTGGCTCCATCCCTGCCTCTTTGACTTGTCTGTCTCCTCTCTACCTATCCTCTCCTCTATCCATCTTCTATCCGCCGCCCCCTCTCTCCCTATTTATTTCAGAACCCTCTTCCCCTCCCTCATTTCTGATGAAGGGTCTCGGCCCGAAACATCAAGCTTTCCTGCTCCTATGATGCTGCTCGGCCTGCTATGTTCATCCAGCTCCACACCTTGTTATCTCAAAAATTACACTTAGTCAGTTTCTGGAAAGATTAAGTCCTTAGTTTTCCTGAATGCAATCACCAAGGTGCCAGCTGCTTCAGGGCAGCCTAGTATTGCAGAACAGGTTTCAGACACAGGTTGGGTCCCTTATGTGAGTATATTTGTTCGAGATGTAAGTCTTGAATGCAGATTCATTTTCTCACCAAAGTGGTGGTCACCTCACAGGTATCTGAGCTTCCTGCCTGCCATACGAGAAGCCTAGTCTCTTGTATGCCATAAAAAATGGGTATTACGCAGTTGAAATTCTAGGTCAAAGAATTTTATTTTCTGCTACACGTGATAAACAACTGACTTCAGACTAGTATTTAGAATACATTACAGTAGCATCTTATCAGTAAATCAACTTGAAAAAATGGTCATGTGTAGACAGAGACATGTGTAAACAAAATAAAATTCCCTTAATTAGCACCCTGCACTCACATGCACTTAATGGTACATTGATAGGATTTCAACATCTGATATAAAAAAAACTTTTCTTTAACATCAGCACAGCTGTGGAGATGGGTGTTTATCATATGAAAACAGACGTTTAAGAATCAATAGCATGTATGATGAAAGCCTGGATGATCTGTCATGGCCTGCTGCTTCAGGCATTCCTCAAAGACAGTAAAATGAAATGGTTACTCATTGAGTACAGGCACACTTTGTACTTCTCAGATTCAGAACAGTAGTAAATCCTTTCTAAAAGTTCAATTAGTCCCTTCTCTGACATTTTCTATGAGAGTATTTCCAGTTGTTACTTAATTGCTAAATAATACTTTCTGAAACCAGTTGAACATTCATTCTTAACAAGTTGCTTAACCTTGCCTTTGGAAAGACTGATTTTTCTCTTTGTAAGGATTTAAATGTTTAAATATATACCTTCCTTCTGCTCCACCTTTATTTGTGTCACTTACTCAGAGATGAAACTGCTTCAAGGGTTCTGCAGTGTAATCCACTTGGTGAATTTGCTATTTATTAGAGTATGACAGACAGCGAGTGATGGTCCAATCAGAGTAACCATTGGCATACAGGATAGTTTTGATTGCTTCAGTGCCAGTCTGATGCCAGGTATGCAGGCTTTATATTTAAATGATTTGGCAGATGCAAAAGTCCTCTTGACCTTTCACAGTAAGCGCTTTGTGATTGTGCTCAACCAGTCTGTGCTTGCAAACGTCCGAAAAATCATGTCCAATAGAGTTGCAGATTGTTTGCGACATAGAAGGAGGCCATTTATCCCATTCTGCTTGAAGCAGCTCTTCAGATGAGCATCTTTGCCTCGTACCAATTTCCTTCTTTGTCCCTGTGCCATTGTAGATTATTTTCAACCAAATAATCACTCAATGCCTTCTTCAATGCCTCAATTGAACTTGCCTCCACCACACTTCCAGGCAGTACATTCCTTTTGGTGTGATTCTGCTGTTGGACATTTACTACATAAACCTGACTGTGCTTATAGTTATTTTGGAAACCAATTTAGATGATCAGTTGGTGTGGATTAGACCCTACTTGCACCATCTGGCCACTACACCATAGGAAGGATATATTGGCCTGGGAGGGAGTACAGTGTATGGTTAACAAGAATGATGCCTGGATTTCTGGCTTTAATTTATGTGGAGAAATTATAAAAATTATGCCCATTTTCTCTAGAATTTAGAAGGTTAAAGTGTGATGCGATTGAAGTGTTCAAGATATTAACAGGAAAAAACAGATGAAGATAAATTACTTCCACAGATTGGTGATTCTAGAACTAGGGGTCATAGACTAAGAATTAGGGCCAGAGCTTTCAGGAGAGATGCTAGGAAGTACTTTTTTAAAAATCCCTACAGTGTGGAAACAGGCCGGTCAGCCTACCTAGTCCACACTAACCCTCCGAAGAGCATCCCATCCAGACCCATCCCCATACCCAATCCCTGTATTTTCCCATGGCTAATCTACCAAGACTGCACCTCCCTGGACACTGTGGGCACTTTAGCATGGCCAATCCACCTAACCTGCGCATCTTTGGACTGTGGGAGGAAACTGGAGCACCCAGAGGAAACCCATGCAGACACAGGGAGAATATTGCAAACTCCACGCAGACAGTCACCCAAGGCTGGAATCGATACCAGGTCTCTGGAGCTGTGAGGCAGCAGTGCTGACTATTGAGCCACTGTGCTGCCACACAAAGAGGTTTTCTCTTCCACAAACTCTCTTCCATAACAGTAGTGGACACAGGACCACTGTTAATTGTCAATCTGAGATGGATAAATTTTTGTTAAACAAAATTATTAAGGGATATGGGCCAAAGGCAGGTGTATGAAGTTAGGCCACAGATCAGTGATGATCTCACTGAATGGTGGAACAGGTTTGAGGGGCTGAATGGCCTACTCCTATTCCTATGTGATGTATTTGTGTGGCTATATGCTAAATATATTAAAACACAGGATCCTGTTCTTAGTAGAAAAAGGCATTTTTACATATATGCTGCCTTTTTCATTGGCAAGAAGGTCCTGGGGATTGCAAATCCCTGATGCATTCACCATGGCAACATCCTGATTGATCAGAATCCATCTGCCTGGCCCGAGATTTTCAGTTAATTCTGGTTGACAGTTAATGTCAAAGAAAGCAAAATACTGCATTTGTTGGAGATCTGATGTAAAAACAGAAAGTACTGGAGTAACTCAGCAGGTCTGGTAGCATCTGTCAAGCGAGAAACAGAGTGAACACTTCAAATGCAATATGACTTCTTCACAGCAATTTCATCCTTTTTCTCAATTACGACCACTCCCCAAGGTGTCTTGTTTGCATGCAATTGATCTCAGTACAACTGATCTATTTAATATCATTCATGCCTACTGTTAAAACCTATTTTTATCCATATCTCCCTTCCACTATCATTTGACCTACCTTTGTCTTTCACTGTGGTTATACATTGTGGTCAGGAGACCATGGGCCCAAAATTGGACATTCCAAATTGACCCACAGCTGACGAAATCAGGGTGAATCAAGAAAGATTGGCCAAACTAAATTAAACAGCAGCCACACCTATTGGCTACAGAGAGCAGGTGAAACCAAGATCAAAGAGGTCACAAAGGCTCAGGGGGAATGAGTTACAACCAGCCCGAGGGTTGTGTATTGGAGAAGTATCAAGCAGACTTCCCAGCACCTTCTTCCAACCAGAGCCTGAGAACATGCACTTTACACCTCCTGGCATGGCAACAATGAAGAGCGCTGGCCTGACCCCATGAGATGTTTTGAACCTCACTCATTGACAGGATCCAGAGCTGGGCAAAGAAGTGGCAGATGGAATTCAACCCAGAAAAGTGTGAAGTGATTCATTTTGGAAGGTCGAATTGGAATGCAGAACACAGGGTTAATGGCAGGATTCTTGGCAGTGTGGAGGAACAGAGGGATCTTGTGGTCCACGTCCATAGATCCCTCAAAGTTGCTTCCCAAGTTGATAGGGTTGTAAAGAAGGCGTAAATTGTGTTGGCTTTCATTGGCAGGGGAATTGAGTTTAAGAGCTGCGAGGTTATGCTGCAGCTGTATAAAACCCTGGTTAGACTTCACTTGGAACATTGTGTTCAGTTCTGGTCACCTCATTATAGGAGATTTACCAGGATGCTGCCTGGACTGGAAGGCAGGTCTTATGAGGAAACGTTGAGGGAGCTAGGGCTTTTCTCATTGGAGCAAAGAAGGATGAGAGGTGACTTGATAGAGGTGTAGAAGATGATAAGAGGCATAGTTAGAGTGGATAACCAGAGACTTTTTCCCAGGGTGGAAATGACTATTATGAGGGGGCATAATTTTAAGGTGATTGGAGGAAATTATAGGGGAGATGTCAGAAGTAGGTTCTTTACACAGAGAGTGGTGGCGGGTGGAATGAGCTGCCAGCGGTGTTAGTCGAGTCAGATACATTAGGGACATTTAAGCGACTCTTGGATAGGCACATGGATGATGGCATAATGTAGGGTATGCAGCGTAGTTTGATCTTAGAGTAGGATAATAGGTCTGCACAACATCGTGGGCCAAAGGGCCTGTACTGTTCTATGTTCTATAATGCTATTGGCCAAAGATCACAGAACATTCTGGAAGTTCCAGAGTGAGATGGAATAAAAACACACACATATGGAAGCCACCCCTTCAGCAAAGAAGTGCAGGAAGATTCGTGGCAGAAGACCCAGGAGGAGATCCGCCCAGGCCTGCAAGACCTACTTTCATTGAACTGAGCCAGGCCTACGTCAGAGAGGAAGGAGATATCAATGGCCCAGCTCAAGCATGTAGATCATTGTGGGTAAGATCTTTTCTCAGACGGAGAGAGACAGATAAGGCGTAAATAATGTGCATACTTTGGAAATGCTCACATGGTGTTTTTAGTAAGGAATATGAGGGAAAAACACATTTGATCTTATCTTTACCAATGCAGATGCATCTGTCCATGACAGTATCGGTAAGAGTGACCATCGCACAGTCCTTGTAGAAACGAAGTCCAGCCTTCACATTGAGAATAACCTCCATTGTGTTGTGTGGCACTATCACCGTGCTAAATGGGACAGATTTTAAACAGATCTAGCAACTCAAGACTGGACATCGATGAGGCACTGGATACTTCAGCTTCAACTCAATCCTCACTTGCCTGGATGAGTGCAGCCCCAACAACACTCAAGAAGCTTGACACTATCCAGAACAAAGCAGCCTGCTTGTTTGGCACCGCATCCACAAGCATTCACTCCCACCACCACCGACGCACAGTAGCAGCAGTGTGCACTGTTTACAGGATGCATTGCAGGAATTCACGAAAGATCCTCAGAAAACACCTTCCAAACCCACGACCACTTCCATCTAGAAGGACAAGGGCAGCAGACATATGGGAACACCACCACTTCCAAGTTCCCCTTCAAGCCCCTCACTATCCTGGCTTGAAAATATATCGCCGTTCCTTCACTGTCACTGGGTCAAAATCCTGGAATTCCCTCCCTAATAGCATTGTGGGCCAACCTACAGCTGGTGGACTGCAACAGTTCAAAAAGGCAGCTCACCACCACCTTCACAAGGGCAACTACGGACATCAAGAAATGGTAGCCCAGCCAGAAATGCCCACATCCCACATCAATAAATAAATTTTTAAAAATGTTGTTAATAAAATTGAATTGAAGTATAAAATGAATTCCGTGTCCCTTTGTCCACCTCACTAATAAGAGCACTTGTTTGAAGTGTTTTCAACACATAACCCGAGAGAAGTGTCCAAACCACGGATAATGTTGCTACCTTTAATTAGAAATGTTTATATACCCTCTGAAGTTGAAGCCCACCAACCTTAACAGACAGCCTGTACCTGAATTAACAGGGCAGCTGTTGCACATGATGACCAGGATTCAAGTGGGTGAAAGAGATTGGGTGATAATCAAGTACTTGTAATGTGAGGAGGACAAGCAGCCAGAATTTGTCCAGGACTGGGGACCCACTGTAAAGGAAATCAAGCACAGGCTAGTGCAGGGTCAGGAACCTGCAGAAAACAGAGGCAAAGAAGCTGAATGCAGGGTCAGAGGACACATGAACCGTTGAGAAGCCAGATATTGGGGTGGGGACCCCTATCGAGGAGGTAAAATTAATATTAATGTGCTTGAGACCCGTGATCCATTCTGCCTTACCCAATCGTCAGATTGTGGGAGCTAGGGGAGCTAGGGGAGGTGATGGCCTAGTGATATGATTGCTAAACTATTAATCCAGAGACCCAGGTAACATTCTGGGGACCTGGCTTCGAATCCCACAACAGCAGATGGTGGAATTTGAATTCAATGATAGGATCAGGGACTCCTGAGGTAAGAAATAGCAAAAAGGGGCTGGGGACCCAAAGCAGCTAACATAGGGTCAAGGACATACAAGAGAGAGGAGTAACTTGAAACAACAGGAAAAATGGCACAGTGCCCTGAGTGGAAGGAGATACTGAGAAAGTACCTCAATTTAAAAATGGATGCATCAAGCCTTGCAGTCAGCAAATGTTGGGTCCAGGACCCATAGGACTGAAAATCTGAAAGGAATTGTGTTTTAAACCTCAGCAAAGTTAGAGGTATAGCCGGCTGCATGGAATAGCTGAGAGGTAGAGAATGGGAGAAGGTGAAGCTCAGTTAGGAGCTGGAGGAAGTGATGCAGGAACTGGAGAAAGTAGGAGGCAAAGCAACAGATCAGGAGCAGAGGAACCCAGTGAACTTGAGACAGTTTCAGGCCCAGTGTGTTAGAATGAACCAGGAGACACAGCGCATGTTGAATGAGAGGGACGCAGCCTGAAAAGCTGTGGGCAAGCTGATGGAGAAATATAAAAACCTACAGGTTATGCTCAGAGTCCTGCACCAGGCAGGCAAAGGAAACACAGCCTGCCCTGTGGACCATTCAAAATGTCAGGACGAGATAGAAAAATTAAAGTCCCAACTTGCAGTGCAAAAGGGAATGACATTTGCATTTGGAACAATTGAATCAGACAGGTACAGCGATTATAGTATAGACGAGGTGAAAATGGAAGAACAATCCAATAGAAACACCCAGAGTGGCAAATGTTCGTGACTGCCCCACCTACCTTTCTGGATGGGGTAGATCCTTCAGCATCCCCAGGATCTTACCTTGTCCCGATGAACCCACTGACCACAACCCGTCAGCACAGCCAGAACAATAATCCAATCGCTTACACAATCTGCTTTATGATGGTGCAGTTATGGAGATAACCATATGTGAGCCCTCAGGTGACACCTACATGTTTTTGAACAGCATCCACAAACACAATGTTCTCCATGGGCTTGACAATGTCGAGGAGGCAAAATTAATATTAATGTGCTTGAGACCCATGATCCATTCTGCTTTACCTAATCCTCAGAACATGGGAGCTAGGCGAGGTGATGGTCTCGTGGTAGATTGCTAGACTATTAATCTAGAGACTCACGTCATGTTCTGGGGACCTGGCTTTGAATCCCACAATGGCAGATGGTGGAATTTGAATTCAATAATAATAAATGCATGTTTAATGTTGACCATGAATTCATTGCTTATTGTCAAGGGGAAAACTCCATCTGGTTCACTAATGTTCTTTAGGGATGGAAATCATATCATAGAATCCCTACAGTGTGGAAACAGGCCCTTCGGCCCAACAAGTCCACACCGAACCGCAGAGCATCCCACCCAGACTCAACCCCCTAATCTACACCTCCCTGAACACTATGGGCAATTTAGTATGGCCTAACAACCTAACTTGCACATCTTTGGACTGTGGGAGGAAACCGGAGCACCCTGAGGAAACCCACACAGACACGGGGAGAATGTGCAAACTCCACACAGACAGTCGCCCGAGGGTGGAATCAAACCCAGGTCTCTGGTGCTGTGATGCAGCAGTGCTAACCATTGTGCCACCGTGCTGCCTTAAAATCTGTCACCCTTACCTGGTCTGGCCTACATGTGACTCTAGACCCAAAGCAAAATGGTGGAATCTTAACTGCCCTCTGAGTAAATAGGGATGGGCAATAAATGCTGGCCTAGCCACTGTTACCCATATCTCATGAATGAATAAAGAAGGCTGAAGGCCATGAAAATGGCAATCCTAGCAACAGTAGAATACGAAAGGGGAGGCCTTGTGGAGGGACTGAAAAGGTATAAGCAGTGATAGGGAGAGCACCCAACCACACTTTGCAGGTGCCTGTGGACACAGTGCATAGGGGTCTTCAATAACCCAGGTCAGATTACACTGACACCACAAAAGAGGACAAATTGGACCCGAACACTTAGTTCACATGGCACTGAGGCAGTGAGAAAATCCTGTGAAAATTTTCATCCCATAGACAAACCCCCTGGGCAATTAGGGATGGGCAATAAATGCATGCCTAGCCAGTGACACCCTCATCCTGCGAATGAATTAAAAAAAAGACCCATGACACTATGTACTCGGATAACAAGGTGTAGAGCTGGATGAACACAGCAGGCCAGGCAGCAGCAGAGGAGCAGGAAAGCTGACGTTTCGGGTCTGAAGAAGGGTCCAGACCCGAAATGTCAGTTTTCCTACGCCTCTGATGCTGCTTGGCCTGCTGTGTTCATCCAGCTCTACACCTTGTTATCTCAGATTCTCCAGCATCGGCAGTTCCCATTATCTCACACTATGTATTAAGGAGGATGGCCTGAGCTTGGGAGAAAAAGATTCATGAATCAGTGTATCCTAAATCAGACTAGTGTAATGTACTAATGTACTAGCATAATGTACCCAGTAAAAGCCTCAAACCCCTGGTTACATGTGAAGTAATGAAGGGAGCGACTGTAACAAGGGGAGCTATTATCGGAGCCATCCCCCTCCATATGCCCATCCCACAGTGAGAGATAGAGCAGGGAGCACTGAACCAGCAGTCATCACTGCAAGGGGAATGTTAGAACTGTGGGGCACACAGGCTACTTCACATGGGACTGCCAGGCTCAAGACACTGCTCCATTCTGCTGGAAGGACTCGAGAGACAAGCAGCAGTTATCTCAGTGGGGGAGATCACACAGCCAAATTTAATGGTGGAAATCCCACCATCTAACTCCATTTGCCCCCACATCCCCCGCACCGGCCCAGTTGGATCCACACCCCTAAGTGTGACAGAGCTGTGCTTCTCCTCAGTGGACATGCAGTGCCAGATGGGGCAGTGTGGGACACCCCCATGCAAGAGACCGAGGTGGAAGGCTGCCCCAGTGAGTTTTTATGGGACACTGTGGACTCCAGAAAGACACTTTACAAATCCGAGATTTTGATAACACAAGGCGCACCCGTAAGAAAATTCTTTTGAACAGATTCACTGGACATCTAAAGGAGGGGCGGACAAAAAGTCTACAGAATTTAAGCTGGGAGATATAGTCTGCCATCACCCAGCAGTGTTGGTTAATCTCCATGTAGACACTGAGCACATTTTAGGGTCAGGCCTTATGAGGAAGTGTAATTTAGCATTATCGAACTTAACAAGTGCCTGAGCTCGATGAGAGCCCAGTGGAGATTGCGACAGGCACATGTACACAAAGAATCTGCACCATGGGGGAATTGTGGATTAGACCCAGTGAAGTGACTGAAGACCCAGCAGCACAGGCATTTCTTAGAGAGCACAAGAATTTGTTTGCCAGTCACAAACATGACTGCAGTCATGTCGAGGGTGAGGTAGGGCTAGAGGCACTGGACCCAAAGTTACAAAGATAATACACTTTCCCCAAACAGGCAGACGGGGAGGTGGCTAAGGTCATTAGCAACTTGATTGATTGATTTATTATTATCATTGTACCGAGATATAGTGAAAAGTGTTGTTTTGCATGCTCTATAGGTATATTATATCTTACAAAGTGCATTAGGTAGTAGAACTGAGTGCAGAACACAGAGTTACAACCACAGAGAAGGTGCAGGGAGAGACATCAACATTAAAATTTGAGAGATCTGTTCAAAAGTCTGATAACATGAAGGCTGTTCTTGAATCTGTTCGTGCATGTATTCAAACTTTTATATCTTCTGCCCAATGGAAGAGTGTGGAAGAGCGTATAACCAAGGTGGGCGGGGTCTTTGATGATGTTGGTTGCTTTCCCAAGGCAGTGGGAAGTATAGATGGAATCAATGGATAGAAGTCTGCTTTGCATAATGGATTAGGCTATGTTCATGACTCTTTGTAGTTTCTTCCTGTCTTGGGAGGAGCAGTCACCATACCATACTGTGAAGCAAGCATGGGGCTGGATGAACACAGCAGGTCAAGCAGCATCATAGGAGC
>JAHRHZ010000014.1:62590969-62615160 GCA_024137785.1 Ginglymostoma cirratum
CCGAAACGTCAAGTTTTCCCGCTCCTATGATGCTGCTTGACCTGCTGTGTTCATCCAGCCCCATGCTTGTTATCTCGGATTCTCCAGCATCTGCAGTACCTTTTATCTCTCATACTGTGAAGCATTCAGATTGAAAGCTTTCTATGTTGCATCTCAGTCGTGAGTGTATAAGGAGTACAGTAGGGAATGCAGCCTTGTGGTGCACTGGTGTTGAGGATTATGGTGCTAAGGTATTGTCATCCCAGTACAGATGGACTAGGACTGGGAGTTTAGAAATGAGTTTGTTTGGAATTATGGTATTGAAGACCGAATAGTCGTCAGTAAGTAAGAGTCCAATGTGCTTGTTAAAGTTTATGCATATTTGTTAAAGCCAGGAGTCCTACACCCCATAGCATCTACCAATAATGGGGGCGGCAAGGTGGCTTAGTGGTTGGCAGTACTGTCTCACAGCGCCAGTGACCCAGGTTCGATTCCACCCTCGGGTGACTATCTGTGCAGAGTTTGCATGGTCTCTGTGCGTCTGTGTGAGTTTCCTCTGGGTGCTCCGGTTTCATCCCACAGTCCAAAGATGCGCAGGTTAGGTGGATTGACCATGCTAAATTGCCCATAGTGTCTAGGGATGTGTATGTTAGGTGTGTTAGCCATGGGAAATGCACAGGGATTGGACAGGCCTGGGTGAGTGCTCTTCAGAAGGTCGGTGTGGACTTGGTGGGCCGAATGGCCTATTTCTACACTGTAGGGATTCTATGAATAACTCGCTGATATGGTCAGTTAAAAAGATGGATGGTTCATGATGGCGAACCATTGATTACGGAACAACCAACCTAATCATGGCATCGACAGTAGTTGATAGGCCCAAAACCATGAAGCAGCAGGCCCCACGGGCAAAATATTTCACCATACTAGACACTGTTAATGGATTTTGGTCCATCCCCTCCACCGACACTGCCAATATAAATTCACTGTCACATGTCAGCACCAACAAAATCATAGACCTGCCTCTACCAGGGTTTTCACAATTCTCTGTCAATATCTCATTTGGGGCTAGCTAAAGGGCTAGGGACATTGGCCTGAGTGGATTGCTAAGTGTGGATGATCCCCTCCTGCTAACAGAGCTAAGGAGTAAACATTTGACACTGTGAAAGGAACTGTTAACCCTCCTCACCTCCCCAGGACTAAAGGTTAATCCCAAGAAGGCCCAGATCATGAGGTCCCAGGTCTCATATTTGGGAACTCTGAGAGCTCAGTGAAACACAACATAGGGAAGCACATTGAGGCCATAACCCGCTTGCCCCTCCCCAAGGATATGAGCTCATTGGGTTCCTCTCTGGGTTTAGTGTGAAATTGTCAGAACCACGTCAATGGTTTTGCCGTTAAAGCCGCCCGCTCTCTGACCTCCTTAAAGGAATGCCCCCTGTGAATGGACTGAACAGCACTTGGATGTTATTACCAAATTAGAACAGGCTTCTGCAGCAGGTACCCGACCCAGAACTTCCCTGCACCTTGGAACTTGTAGCCATGGCTACTATACTGGCAACTGGACTTCTGCGAGAATGACATAGTAAACTCGGACTGGTAGCTTCTGTCTCCTGGACTCTTTCACCAGGACAGCACGACTTCTCTACATGTGGGAAATATTTGGTAGCCATGTTCCGAGCTGTACATTTTGCCTTTATCATCTCCCCCCCAGCCATTCTGACGGAGCACACCCCTATTGAACTCACACACACGCGCGCGCACACACACATAAACACACACGCACACGCATGCACATGCACACAGACACAGACACACACACACACACACACACACACAGACACACACACACACACAATTGCCAGGCAAAAGCGGAATTAGGAGAATTCAATAAAAGCAAATCTTGTGAGGAGTTTTGTTGAAACTCCTTTCCCCAAGACCAGACAGAGTTACAAAAAATCTCCACTAGTGGAGAAGGATGGGGCATATTTAAACTTGGTCAGATATAAAGATACAAGGATAATAACAAATGCCACCTCAATGGCCTCTCCAGGATGACGACATGCATCCTGTTGGTCTACATCATCAGCTGGATTGCCAGGGTACAATTGTTGAAAACGTTAGTTGGGCAGGAGTACCCATATCCCAGCTCAATGTCATTTGAGATAACAAGGTGTAGAGCTGGATGAACACAGCATCAAGCAGCATCAGAGGAGCAGGAAGGCTGACGTTTCATGCCTAGCAGAGGCAGGCGAATGTGAAGATGGTGTTTTGTGGGTCCATCCCAACAAATCCGTGATGTTTGGGTGTAACAACCAGCCGACTGTGTACAGGAAGACAAATAGGAATTCAGATATTGCTACTTGAGCACAGACCCATGGGTGACTAGTGGGGTTTTTCCACAAATGGATGCGTAGAAATGGGAGTTTGGCTATTGGCTGGAGAAAGTACTAGAAATTCTGCAACAAGCCCCAGGAAAGTCAAAGGAGGAGCTATGTCCAGTCCAAAATTAGAAATGGGATAAAAACTGCCAGGAGTGTATCCATACATGTTTGTCTGACGACTACCCCAGGACCACAAAATGGGGTGGTTTCAAATCACACAGACAATACCCTGTATGACAGCATACACCGTGAATTGGTACCAATGGTGCGAGTTATATCAGTAATATATTGCCATAGTGGTGCCCTTTCCAACTCAGAAATTATACTTATATTTGAACCATCAGCTATTAGGATGGGAAACATATAAGACCATAAGATATAAGAGCAGAATTAGTCCAATTTGGCCCTTCAAGTCTGCTCTGCTATTCAATCAAAACTGATATGGGTCTTAACCCAATTCCCCTTGTAACCTGTGATTCCTTTGCCAGTCAAGAACCTATCTCTTTTCCTCTCTCTCTCTCTCTCTCTCTTAATGAATTGGCCTCCACACCTTCATGTCATTGACATGAGGAAGGCCAGAGCCAGGTCAGTGGGAGGTAGTAAAAGAGATGTGTTGAATGATTTAGCAACGGTTTATGGAGTCAGAGTATCCACAGTCAGTACCCTCAATTTGGCTAATTTGGAGAATAAGCTCAGACTTTTAACCCAGCAAGTTAAACAGATCTTGGATAAAATTAATCTGGACAGTTGGCAAGCTATCGATGGAGGAGTAAAAGAAACTCAGGCAGACCAGCACTTGGTGATGATGCTAGAAAAGCATAAACAAGATCAACTAGGGACAGATGGATGATGACAGAGGGCAGCAACAATGACGCTGTGCAGCATCTGTGGCTCCTGGGCAATCCAACAGTTGAGAGAGAACCTTGAGCTGGATAAAGAAGGACAGGTCCCTTCTTGGATCAGTGACGAGCAGATAGATCACTTGTCCTGTGGGAAGAGGTACCCCAATATTTCCAATTGTCAATTACAGTGAACGATTTGGGTCTGGTTTAATGACAATTGTAATGGGTCTCTGGAAAGGCAATGCAGATGGTACTGGGGACCCCAATCATAGCATCAAATCAAAATGGATTAGAAGTCTTTGAGGTGGAAAACATTGGCGTGATCCAGGAGGGAGTACGGTCAGAATATGACAGCACCCTTCTCATGCTTTTTGGAAAGAGGGAAATCTTGGGGGTACCATCAAGATGAATGTCAGCAGACTAAAGAAGTAATTATGTGCCTTTACCCCATATATTAAAATGAGTATACCTTGTGTGGCTTTCAGACAAAGGCTGTTTTTCACAAACTAAACTGTGTACAAATTGCCTGCTGATTCTTTATTTAGGTCACAACAGTCGCAAGAGATCAGCTGTAATTGCCTGTGGAATTCTTTGTGACTTTCTGAGGTCATGAAAGCAGCTATAAGGATGCAAATTTGTATATATTTTATGTATGCTAACTGTCACTCTGCTTATGATGAGAATGAAAAGCTTTAGAGTGGGGTTTCTCACAGTCTGGGTGACAACACCCATGTTGTCAGCAAATTTGGAAGATTGCAATTGTTATTTTGTACCCAAATTATTTATCCAGATATCACACATTGTACCAGGTTTTCCTGTCAACTTAACAGTGGCCTTAATGATTTTCCTCCTTACATTGCACATATGGTACAGGAACTTCAGGTAAGGTGCACAGTTAAATGCAATGTACAAACTTTCCTGGCCAGGTTGCACTGCATCATTGTTAGCCATGTGCAAATTGCATATTTCTGTCTGGTTCCCCATTGAAATTCATCAAATAACATAAATTTGCAGCATTTCAGCCATAAGTGTAACATTTTGCCATTTCAAGAACAAGTATCCTTTTAACGACATGATGCTGTTAACTATTGCTGGGAACCTCTCAGCAATGAAAGTGAATAATTACAAGTGTGGATTCTCGTTCCTTTTGGAGATCCTAAAATGTCAAGTCTTAAAAATTCTTTCTTTCTTTGTTTCTTTCACTCATTCTTTCTTTCTTTCTTTCGTTCGTTCTTTTTTCTTTCTTTTGTTCTTCCTTTCATTCTTCCTTCTTTTCTCTCTTTATTTATCTTTCTGTACCTCATTTGACATTAAGTTCATGCACTCAGTTTTATTTTTCTATCTTAGTTATTGAAGTGTTTGGTTTACATTCCTTCAAACTGATCTTTGGCTATAGAGATACTCTGTACTTGCCCCGTTCACTCAGTGCCCAATGCCTGATATATCTCACTGCACAGTTTTCACTTCACACTTTCTGCAATTTGCCAAGCAAAATTATTAAACATCTAAATACAGAAGGGCATTGCAACTAACGGAAGTGCCATTAGGTGTTCTCCACCATAACTTATATCAAAATAGATTCTAACGATTGATCACTGCAACATTCCTTTGCTTCTGGGGAGGAAGAGGCCTGGTGGTAATGTCAGGAACAAAAACAAAGTTGCTGGAAAAGCTCAGCAGGTCTGGCAGCATCTGTGGAGGAGAAAACAGAGTTAACGTTTCGGGTCCGGTGACCCTTCCTCAGAATATAGTGGTAATGTCTCTAGACTAGTAATCCAGAACACGAGGCTAATGTTTTGAGGACATGGATTTGAATCCTTTCATGGCAGATGGCGAAATCTAAATTCAATAAAAAATCTGGAAATAAAAAATGGCAACCATGTAACTGCTGTCAATTATTGCAAAAACCTATCTGCTTCAAAAATGTCCTTCGGGAAAAGAAACTGCTATCCTTACATGGTCTGGCCTACATGTGAATCCAGACCCACAGCAATGTGGTTATCTCTTAACTGCTCTCTGAAATGGCCTGAGTTAGCCACTCAAGTCAGTGACCAATTAGATATATAGGGACCAGGGCAATAGATACTGGCCTAATCAGCGACACCCACGCCCATGAAAACAAAAATTCACCCTTCAGTACCATGTTCTCAAAAAGTAACAGAAATTGCTGGAAAAGCTCAGCAGGTCTGGCAGAATCTGTGGAGAGAAATCAGAGTAAACATTCCTGATTCTGTGGCCCTTCCTCAGAGCTCAACAGAATGTTAGCACCATTTTCTGTCCTGGTTCACGTTTTAGTTTAATTAGTGTCTCATGTGTGACCTTTCCAGGGTTTCTTTAAAATTCAAACAAACAGTTGGTGTCAGAATAGTTACTTCCTGTTACTTTTTATTAACCAGGTATTGGTTACAAAGAGACGAGAAAATAGGAGCAGGAGTAGACTTTTTGGCCCTTCAAGCCTGCTCCACCAATCATTATGATCATGGCTGATCACCCAACTCAACAGCCTGTTCCCACATTTTCCTCATATCCATTGATCCTTTTAGCCCCAAGTGATATATTCTAAATGATTTATCATGTATCCTTAGACTGTGAACCCTGGTCCTGGACTCCCATGACATTGTTGACATCCTTCCTGCATCTGCCTGCCTAGCCCTGTTAGAAGTTTGTAGTTTCTATGAGATGGCCTCCTTCAATCTTCTGAACTCCGTTGAATATAAGCTTAATTGATTCAATCTTTCCTAATATGTGAGTCCTGCCATCCCAGGAATCAATCTGGTAAACCTTTACTGCACTCCCTCTATAATAAGAACATCTTCCTCAGATAAGGAAACCAAGATTATGTACAATTATCCAAGGTGGTCTCACCAATGCCTTATACAATTGCAGCAAGGCATCCCTGCGCCTGTACCCAAATCCTCTCATGTTATACTACTTGCACATTTGCTCACTTTCATTTTACCTCACTGTTCTATACAGCACAACACTCCAGCTGGATTGTTACAATTGCCAGAGCATATTGAAACATTGAAAGACAAGCAGTTTGCTATTTAATGTGAAACCTTAAGTGTCATACACTCTTCGAGACAATCTAACCAGTGTTAATTGTTGCAGAGTTGGTAAAGTACTTGTGGATTGAAAAGCAGAAATATCCACCAGAGAAAATTTTCAACTGTTGAAAAGGAGTTATTGAGTTTGGTACTGGCCTTACAACATTTTAATGCTTATGTTGCAAACAATATATCGGAGACAGTTGTGTACACTGATCACAACCCTTTGACATTTTTGGAAAGACTTAAAGATAAGAACACCAGACCGTTTTGTTGCAGTCTTATGTTACAAGCATATAATTTACATATTGTACACGTTGAGGGTGGTAAAAATGTTATTGCAGATGCGTTATCGCAGGTTTAAAAGGAAAATGTATATGTAAGATAGACACGGTAGTGTTGAATCATATATATATGTATACGGAATTAGTATAATTAATGACTTATAATTCTAATAATAATGGCATTAAGATTTGGAGAAAAAATATGAAGCCATCTTTTCATAATGATGGTTCATTTTTTTCTTAAGCAGGAGATGTTGCAAAGTTGGTACAGTACTTATGGATTGGAAGGTAGGACATTAGAATTTGTTTGTAAAATGATCGTGGGAAAGAGTGCATGGTCGCTTTAAAAGGTGTGTCTTTTTAGGCTTGGAGATTAAAAAATGTCTGCAGGTAACAGGAGATGCACAGAGTTTTTGAAATTGAAACATTTTATCAAAAGGCTATACTGTTAGCAGGCAAAGAAGCATTTTTACCAAGATCACAGGTTTTTGAATCTGGCCAATTAATTTAATCCAGGCCCTAGATACCAAAGCCCAAATAAATTTAAATTTGCTTGTTTTGACAACCTCTGACCAATCCTATTATAAGAAATTAATAGGTCATCAAGCGTATAAAAGAAGAGGGCATTTGAAAGTTGGTGTGAGAGCAACTGCCATCCGTTAAGTGAACAGCTCCCAACAGCCATCACCTGTAAAGAAAGAGAAAGAGAAAGTCATTGACTTTCACAGAAATCTCTAAGCTCTCAGAGTAAGCACAATCTAAATAAAGGTACTACGGAACTCTTAGCTAGTATTCTTGACACAAGAATTCGACGGAGGAAGGCATTTCTGACTAGAGAACAGCAGAGAAAGGAAAGAATGTTCTGGAAGACTGATCCTGGCTATAATTATGAGAGGCTAAGTTTTTCCTTATTTTTCTTATTTCTTTGGTTTATATAAGTAGGACTTGTATTTATTGAAACAGCATGCTATTAGAAGTTTGTTTTGTTCAGGAATAGTTAGTAGATAAGGGGGGAATTGTTCAGTTTGTCA
The DNA here is from genome assembly GCA_024137785.1 of Ginglymostoma cirratum. NCBI lineage: Eukaryota > Metazoa > Chordata > Chondrichthyes > Orectolobiformes > Ginglymostomatidae > Ginglymostoma > Ginglymostoma cirratum. The sequence continues at coordinate 62,598,534 of JAHRHZ010000014.1, forward strand.
GTAGTTCTATTAATTTGCTCATGGTTAGAGTTAGATAAATAAATTGTTACTGGTTGTTTATAAAGGTGAGTATGAGGGATTTTTTTTTTGTTTAACCACTCCTTTAGAACTGTTTGGGAGTAAGAGGCAGGTTATAACATTTTTCACATTTCCTTTAACAGATTACGAGGTGAAGCGAGCTTCTCTGGGTGTTTTGGCTTTAATTATCAGACAGGTGTAAAGCAGCCCCTACGAAACGTAATCTATATCCTATGGACAGCTGGAGTTTGTAAAATGGATGCTTTCCATTTGTAGCGAGTGTTTGTTTCCTGTCAGTGGACTGCATGTTGAAAATAATAGAGCATGTGGCCAATTGTCACTGGGTTTGATGTATTATTGTGCCGTATAATTAGAGTTATTGAAGTACATGATTATGAACTGTAGATGGATTGTCCCACATGATTAGGAACTAATTATGTTATGACGTCTGTTTTTGATTTCACTTCATTTTACAGGACAACAGTATATAACTGACTTTAGAAACAACATAATTTACATTTGAAATTAAAAGTATCTCAATACTAATCATCCATACTCAGTCAAATCCTATCATAACAGTTAATTTCTTAATTTGCCAAACTGCAGAAACAGGCCACAGGCCTTAACATCTGTTCACTGTAATGTAGAAAATTGTTCAGTTATGTCCAGTATGCCAAAGCTGGATAAATCCACCCTGTGGTTTACCGTCTGATCAGTCTACACTCCATCCTCAGAAATGTGCTGAAAGGGATTGTTGATAGTGCAATCAAGTGGCACTTGCAAACAAACAGCCTGCTCACTGATGCCCAGTTTGGGTTCCACCAGGATTACTCAGCTCCTGACCTCATTACTGCCTTGGTTCAAACATGGACAAAAATGCTGAAAACCAGAGGGGAGGTGAGAGTGATTGCTCTTGACATCATGGCAGCATTTGACTGAGGGTAGCATCAAGGAACTCAGTGGGATTCAGGGGAAAAAAAAAAACTCTCCAGTTGGAATTATACCTGGCACATTGGAAGACGGTTATAGTTGTTGGAAGTCAATCATTATAGCTGCAGGACTTGACTTCAGGATTTCCTCAGTGTAGTGTCCGAGGCTCAAACATGTTCCATTGCTTTATCAATGAACTTCCTGCATCATAATGTCAGCAATGGAAATGTTCACTGGTGATTACATAGGGTTCAACCTTATTTGCAAATCCTCAGAGACTGAAGCTGTCTATGTCTGTATGCAGCAAGACCTAGACAACATCCAGGTTTAGGCTGGTAAACAGAAGTAATAGTTGTGCCACACAAATACTAGGCAATAACTACCTCCAACGAGACAGATTTTGACCATTGCCTCTTGATAATCAATGGCATTACCATGCTGAATACATATCAACATTGACAGGATTATTATTAATGATTGAACTAGACCAGCCATATAAATACAGTGGCTACAATAGCTAGTTTAAAGGCTATGAACTCTCTGGCAAGTAACTCATCTCCTGTCTCTCCAAAGCCTGTCTACCATCTAGAAGGCACATGCCAAGAGTGTGATGGAGTACTCTCCAGTTGGCTACATGAGTGCACTTCCAAAAATACTTAAGAAGCCTGACAAAGCAGCTTGCTTGATTGGCACTCCATCTGTCACCTTCAATATTCACTCCCTTCACCACTGATGCACAGTGACAACAATGTGTGCCTTCTACAAGATGCACTGTAGTAATTCACCAACATTCCTTCAACAGCACCTCCCAAACTCTTGAACCATACCATCTAGAAGGACAAGGACAGCATATACATGGAAATACCACCTGCAAGTTCCCTTTGCAGCCACCATCCTGTCTTGGAAATATACTGCCATTCCTTCACTATCACTAGGTCAATATCTTAGAACTCCTTTCCTAATAGCATTATGGATGTTTGTATTATCCATTAAATTCTGTCTAGACAGTGACACCCCCATCCCACGAATTTGTTTTATAAAACTCAATTTGACCAAGCCACTACTACACAACATTGCCCATAAGTCATAGAGTCATACAGCATGGAAACAGACCCTTCAGTCCAACCAGTTCATGCCAACCATGTTCCCAAACTAAACTAGTCCCACCTGCCTGCACTTGGTCCATATCCCTTCAAACCTTTGCTACTCATGAATTTATCCAAATATCTTTTAAACATTGAGACTGTACCTGCATCCACCACTTTCTCTGACAGTTCATTCCACATATAAACCATTCTCTGTGTAAAAAGATTGCCCCTGGTGTCATATCTAAATCTTTCTCCTCCCACCTTAAAAATATGCCTACTGGATTTGAACTCCCCAGCTCCAGGGAAAAAAAGCCTTGTTACTAGAACAGCCCAGTCTCTTTATTTCTTCATCAGTGTTCTTTTTCATGAAGAGGGGTATGTACATTCATCGTTCATCTTTCCCTCATGCATAATGCTACACCTTTCAACAGAATTTGGCAGCTACATTAGCCCGTGACCCTTAGGCCTGATTTCTGCACATAACATCATCAAAAAGCTTGAAGATGGTTTTCTCAACATTCCCATTCAGATAGTTAATAAAAATAGTAAAAATGAAGTGTTCTCACACTGAATCCTTATGAAACACGACGTGTGTCCCCAACTCCGTTGAGATTCATATCCATCTACAATGACTTCCAGCCTAATTTAAGGAATGAAGAGTTATATTTTTGAAATAAACAATGAAAAAAATCTGAGATAATAAGTACTGCAGATACTGGAGAATCCGAGATAACAAGGTGTGGAGCTGGATGAACACAGCAGGACAAGCAGCATCATAGGAGCAGGAAAGCTTGACGTTTCGGGCCTAGACCCTTCATCAGAAGGATGGATTAGTATTGGAATGAAATCTTGTACGTAAACATGATCCAAAGAAATGATTTCAGCTGTAGTGAGATACCCAAAATGGTCAAAACAATTGCTCAATCTATCTTCCCAGAATATACTTTAAAAAGTAACAGGCTACAGAGATACATAAGAACATAAGAACGAGGAGCAGGAGTAGGCCATCTGGCCCCTCGAGCCTGCCCTGCCATTTAATAAGATCATGGCTGATCTTTTTGACACTCAGCTCCACTTACCCGGGCTGTACACCATAACCCTTAATTCCTTTACTGTTCAAAAATTTATCTAGCCTTGCCTTAAAAACATTCAATGAGGTAGTTTCAACCGCTTCACTGGGCAGGGAATTCCACAGATTCACAAACCTTTGGGTGAAGAAGTTCCTCCTGACCTCAGTCCTACATCTGCTTCCCTTTATTTTGAGGCAATGCCCCCTAGTCCTAGTTTCACCTGTTGGTGGAAACAATCTCGCTGCCTCCACCTTGTCTATTCCCTTCATAATCTTACATGTTTCGATAAGATCTCCCCTCATTCTTCTGATTTCCAATAAGTATAATCCCAGCCTACTCAGTCTCTCCTCATAATCGAACCCTCTCAACTCTGGAATCAACCGAGTGAATCTCCTCTGCACCCCTTCCAGTGCTGGTATATCCCTTCTCAAGTAAGGAGACCAAAACTGCACACAGTACTCCAGATGTGGCCTCACCAGGACCCTATACAGCTGCAGCATAGCCTCCCTGTTTTTAAACTCCATCCCTCTAGCAATGACAGACAAAATTCTATTTGTCTTTTTAATTACCTGTTGCACCTACTTTTAGCGATTCATGCACAAGGACACCCAAGTCCCTCTGCACAGCAGCATGCTGCAATTTTTTACCATTTAAAACATAGTCCATTTTGCTGTTATTCCTATCAAAATGGATGACCCCACACTTATCAACATTGTACTCCATCTGCCAGACCTTTGCCCACTCACTTAGACTATCTAAATCCCTCTGCAGACTTTCAGTGCCTTCTGCACACTTTGCTCTACCACTCACCTTAGTGTCATCTGCAAATTTTGACACACCACACTTAGTCCCCAACTCCAAATCATCTGTGTAAATTGTAAACAATTGCGATCCCAACACTGATCCCTGAGACACACCAGTAACCACTGACTGCCAACCAGAAAAACACCCATTTACCCCTACGTTTTGCTTTCTACTAGTCAACCAATCCTCTATCCATGCCAATACATTGCCTGTAATACCGTGCAACTTTACCTTATGTAGCAGCCTTTGGTGTGGCACCTTGTCAAATGCCTTCTGAAATCCAGATACACTATATCCACAGGTTCCCCATTGTCCACCATGCAAGTAATGTCCTCAAAGAATTCCACCAAATTAGTTAAACATGACCTACCCTTCATGAACCCATGCTGGATGTTCCCAATGGGACGATTTATATCCAGATGTCTTGCTGTTTCTTCCTTAATGATAGATTCAAGCATTTTCCCCACTACCGAAGTTAACCTAACCGACCTATAGTTACCTGTTTTTTGTCTACTTCCTTTTTAAACAGTGGTGTCACATTGGCTGTTTTCCAATCTGCGGGAACCACCCCAGTGTCCAGTGAATTTTGGTAAATAATTACTAGTGCATTTGCTATTTCCCCCATCACTTCTTTTAGTAGCCTGGGATGCATTTAATCAGGACCAGGAGACTTGTCTACCTTTAGCCCTGTTAGCTTGCCCAGCACTGCCTCCTTAGTGTTAATGATAGTTTCTAGGTCCTCACCTGCTATAACCTTCTTGCCATCAGTTTTCGGCATGTTATTTGTGTCTTCCACTGTGAAGTCCAAGACAAAGTAACTGTTTAATGCCTCGGCTATTTCCTCATTCCCAGTTATTAAATTGGCCTTCTCATCCCCTAAAGGACCAATGTTTACCTTCGCCACACTTTTACGATTTACATATTTGTAGAAACTTTTGCTGCCTGTTTTTATATTTTGAGCTAGCTTACTCTCATAATCTATCTTACTTTTCTTTATAACTTTTTTTGTGTCTTTCTGTTGGCCTTTAAAGATTTCCCAGTCTATTAGTTTCCCACTACTCTTTGCTATTTTGTAAGTTTTTTTTTAATCTGATACTTTCCTTCATTTCTTTAGACATTCATGGCTGACTATTTCTTTTCCTACAGTTCTTCCTTATCACTGGAATATACTTCTGCTGAGCATTGTGAAGAATCATTTTGAAAGTCTTCCACTGTTCCTCAATTGACCCACCATAAAGTTTTTGCTCCCATTTTACCTTACCCGACTCCTCCCTCATCCCATCATGTCTCCTTTGTTTAAGCACAGGACATTGGTACTGGATTTAACCTTCTCATGCTCCATCTGTATTTTAAATTGGACCATACTGTGATCACTCCTTCTGAGAGGATCCCTAACTGTGAGATCATTTATTATTTCTGTCTCATTACACAGGACTAGATCGAGGATAGCTTGCTCCCCCATAGGTTCCATTACATATTGTTCAAGGAAATTATCGCGGATGCATTCTATGAACCCCTCCTCAAGGCTGCCATGACCGACCTGGTTTGACCAATCGATATGTAGATTAAAATCCCCCGTGATAGTTGCTCTACCATTTTTACATGCATTAGCTATTTCTATGTTTATTGCCCGCCCCACCATGATGTCATTATTTAGTGGCCTATAGACCACACCTATCAGTGACTTATTCTTCCTGCTGTTCCTAATTTCCACCCAAGTGCATTCAACCTTTTGTTCAGTAGAACCTATATCATCTCTCACTACCGCCCTGATATCATCCTTAAAAATCAGAGAGACACCACTTCCCTTACCTTCCTGTCTGTCCTTCCGAACAGTTTGAAACCCCTGGATATTTAACTCCCAGTCATGACCATCCTGCAACCGTGTCTCTGTAATGGCCACTAAATCATACCCATTTGCCATGATTTGCGCCATCAACTCATTCACGTTATTTTGACTGCTCCGAGCATTCAGGTAAAGTGCCCTTATGCCAGTTTTTGCTGTCCCTGCTTCTGGATGGGAGGCCCAGGTTCAAGCTCCACCTGCTTGAGAGGTGTGTAATAACATCACTGAGCAGGTTGTTTAGAAAAGTAGGCTAAATTTTTAAAAAGTGCAGAAAACTGATCTTCTTTGTGAAGGTTTTTAAATTTAAACATTTCCCTCTAGTGTAATTTTGTACTATAATGAATATTGAAATTGGATATGGTTACAGCAGTGAATATAACCATTGCTCTAAAAATTCATGAGATTAAAATGTCACTAAACTATCACTTCGTACCGGATAATTTTGTTTATAAATAAGAAGACAATGAGGAAGAGTTCATTGACATTTAAAGTGCCAAAACTCGTTGGCTTTTCTCACAAGACGTCAACAAACTGTGGTATGTTTTTAACGCCAGTCACCTGGCCTGTACCTTTAAGCTGCTGTTCAAGACATCCTACTGGAGCAAAGCTCAAATAATTTTCTAACTATTTATCTGTTACCTGAAAGTCAAAGGGACAGAGTTTGATTTTATGTGAGATTGTAAAATGTGTGATAGCAAATCAGGATCCCATTCTGCATCTCACCTGATTTTTATTTCCATCGAAATAATACAATGTACGAGAGACTATTTGACCCATGGAGCTCATAAGAACGTAAGAAATCGGAGCAGGAGTAGGCCATCTGGTCCCATTGAGCCTGCTCCACCGTTCAATAAGATCATGGCTGATCCTTTCATGGACTCAGCTCCACTTACTCACCCACACACCATAGCCCTTAACTCCTTTACTGTTCAAAATTCTAACTATCTTTGCCTTAAAAGCATTCAACGAGGTAGCTTCAACTGCTTCACTGGACAGGGAATTCCACAGATTCACAACCCTTTGGGAGCAGATGTTCCTCCTCAACTCAGTTGATCTCCCTTATTTTGAAGCTATGTCCCCTAGTTCTAGTATCACTGGCCAGTGGAAATAACCTCCCTGCTTTTATCTTATCTATTCCCTTCATAAATTTATACATTTCTACAAGATCCCCCCTCATTCTTCTAAATTCCAATGAGCATAGTTCCAGTTAACTCACTCTCTCCTCATTAGCCAACCCTTTCAACTCTGGAATCAATCTAGTGGCTCTTCTCTGCACCCCTTCCAGTGCCAGAACATCCTTTGTTAAAGAGACCAAAACTGTACACAGTAATCCAGGTGTGGCCTCACCAGCACCCTATACAGCTGGTATAGCATAATCTCCCTGTTTTTAAACTCCATCCCTCTTGCAATGAAGGATTATGTTTCATTTGCTTTCTTAATTACCTGTTGCACCTGCAAACCAATGACACTCAGATCCCTCTGCACAGCAGCATGCTGTAATTTTTCACCATTTAAATAATAATCCATTTTGCTATTATTCCTACCAAGATGGATGATCTCACATTTACCAACATCTGTCAACCTCTTGCCCATTTATTTAACCTATCTATATCCCTCTATAGACTTTCAGTGTTCTCTGAACATTTTGCTCTACCACTCATCTTAGTGTCATCTGTGAACTTTGACCAACTATACTTGGTTCCCAACTCCATATCATCTATGTAAGTTATAAACTATTGCGGTCCCAAAACTGATTCCCGAGGCACAACCATAGCCACTGACCTACAACCAGAAAAACACCCACTTATCCCCACTCTTTGCTTTCTGTTCATTAATCAATCCTCTATCCACGCAAATACGTTACCTGTGAGGCCTTGCACCTTTATCTTATGAGCAGCCTTTTGTGCAGCATTTTGTCAAACGCCTTCTGGAAATCCAAATACAACACATCTACTGGTTCCACTGCGCCTGTAATATCCTCAAAGAATTCCAGTAAATTAGTTAAACGTGACCTAGCTTGCGTGAACCCATTCTGCATCTGCCCGATGGGACAATTTCTATCCACATATCTCGCTATTTCTACCTTGACTATAGATTCAAGCATATGCCCCATTACAGAAGTTAAGCTAATAGACCTATAGATACCCACTTTTTGTCTACATCACTTTTCAAAGCAGTGGTGTCACATTTGTTGTTTTCTAATCCAGTGAATTTGGTAAATTACTATGAGGGCATCTGTTATTTCCCCCACTATCTCTTTTAGTATCCTGGGACACATTCCATCAGGTCTAGGAGACTTACTACCTTTAGCCCCATTAGTTTGTCCAATACTACCTCTTTAGTAATAATGATTGATCCTAGGTCCTTACCTGCCGTAGTCTCAGTTATGCCAGCTCTCTGCATGAGCAATCCCATTGCTTCTCCTCCCCTGCGTATCTCCATAGCTGTGCAATTTTTTTCTCCAAGCACTTAGCTAATTAATCTTTGAAAGCTATAATTGTATCTCCTCTAACATATTATACATTCTATGTCACAATTCCTTGCTGCATAGAAAGGCTTTTCTGCATGTGTTTTGTTTTATTTGGCCAGTTCCCTTGAATCAGTATCATCTGACTCATGACTGTTCTGCCCATATGAACAGTCACTCTTGATCTACTCTGTCAAGCTTGAATAGGATTAGAGAGGATAGGTGCAGGAAGGATCTTCTCAATAACCGGGGAGTCCAGAACCAGATGACAACGTCTAACGATAAGGTTTGTTTTTATTCATTAATGGGATGAGGGTGTCGCTGGCTAGGCAGCATTTATTGCCCATCCCTAATTGCCCAGAGGGCAGTTAAGACTCAACCACATTGTTGTGGGTCCGGAGTCACATGTAGGCCAGAACAAGTAAAGATGGCAGTTTCCTTTCCTAAAGGACATTACTGAACCAGATGGGTTTTTCCGCAAATCCACAATGGATTCATGGTCATCATTAGATTCTTAATTCCAGATAATTATTGAAATCAAATTCCACCATCTGCCATGGCAGGATTCGAGCCTCGGTCCCCAGAACGTTATGTGGATGTCTGGATTAACAGTCCAGTGATAATGCCATTAGGTCATTGTCTCTCCTATAAGGTGTGGGCCTTTTAGGACACAGATGAGGAGTAATTTCTTCTCTGCTACAGAAAGCTGTTGAGGCCAAAACATTGAAGATTTTCAAGAAAGATGCTGATATAATTCTGAGGGCTAAAAGGATCAAAAGATATAGGGGAAAGTGGGAACAGGGCACTGAGTTGGATGATAAGCCATGATCATATTGAATAGCGAAGCAGGCTTGAAGGAATGAATGGCATATTCCTGCTCCTATATTCTATGTTTCTATGGTTCTACATCAAGATATCTCATGATTTTGGAAACTTCTATCAAATCTCCTCTCAGCTTTCTCTTCTTTAAGCCTCCAATGATTCTCCGAATATTAAAAAATATCCTGAACTGATATATCTGCCTCACTGAGTGACTCTCTGATCAGTGTTCCTACTTCTTTTGATAGATGAGTAAGAATTCCCAAAAAATGTGAAATAGAGTCACAATGGATTAGTAAGACCACGAGAAGCTACAAGAAAATCAACATCCTGGCTATTTCTACCACAAAGGAAATCTATTGAGGGTAGGATTGAAATAGCAGGCTGTCTGCCAAAAGATGGTGGGTATCAGCCCCTGTCTTTGCAAGTCTGTCAGTTTCTTCACCAATGCTTTGAGCCTAAGCCGATGTTTCTGTAGCTGTTCATGTTGAGCCTGATCTGCTTTACACGCAAACTATACCTGTAGAGTGGCAATCTGTTCATTAGATTGGTAATATGTAACAATCAGTTCATCCTGCTCCCTTTCTTGCTCTTTCAGCTCTTTGTTTAATCCTTGTAAGCTTTCTATAAAGGCTTTTCCAGCTTCAAAGTTGTGTCTTTTCTTTGACTGGTTCAAATTGGCTTTTAGAACACCCATCTTGCAGCTTTAATTTGTTTCAGCTTTCAGCTTGGAACAGTTTCTTTTGGGTTATCTATAAAGGTATATCTAACTAAAGTTATGTTCACTGCTATACGGCAATGTTTTGCTTCATTTCTTTTTAGTGTTTCTCTTCATTTAATGGATTCTCCTGCAGCAGAATTTCTCCTCAGGCTTTACATGGATTCTTCAGACTTTTGTCTGTTTCAAAGGTCCAAACAACATAGTCCACTGCAGTTCATCATGTCATGTTGACAATATTGATCTAAGAATCAATCACTTTTTGGTGATTGATTGTCTCCAAAACTTAATTTATTTAAAACAGTAAAACACAATATAAGTTATAAAACAGAATTAATAACAAAACCAGATTCTTGCACAGGCATTTTAAGGAACAAAGTAGGAAAGCAGACCCATAATCTTGGAGTGGCATTTCATTGAAATTCTCCAAAAGTTTTAGTTATTTAAAGAAATAATCAATCTTTATGGCTCAGTAGACAACTGAATAAAGCTGACAGGCAATAAGGCTTCTTTTAGATTTGGGAACAAAGCTTTTCAAGGACCCAAGGAAATACTGAAGATTGTAGGAACCTTGGTGTGCATGTCCACAGATCTTTGAAGGCAACAGGACAGGTAGATAAGGTGGTTAGGAAAGAATATAGCATTCTTTCCTTAATTAGTCAAGGCAATGTATACAAGAGCAGAAAAGTTATGATGAACCTGTGTAAAGTGTTAGTTAAGTCACAGCTGGAGTAAAATTTGTAGATCTGATTGTTACACTATAGAAAAGATGTGATTGCACTAGAGAGGATACAGAGAAGATTCACCAGATTGTTGCCCTGGCTGCAGTGTTGAAGCAGTGTAGACTTGGGTTGTTTTCCAGAGAAGAGAGAAGGCAGAGGGGGAATCTGATTTTAAAAATTATGAGAGAAATTGATAAGGCAAATAGGAAAAAACAGTTTCCCTTGATAATGAAGTCAATAACTAGGGGATTATAGATTCACGGTAAGGGGCAGGAGGTTTATAGGAGATTTAAGGGAGATGTTTTTCACTTGGAGGATGGTGGGTATCTAAAACTGCTTGGAAGGATGGTGAAGGTAGAAACAAACACAACATTTAAGGAGCAGTCAGATGAATGCTTGAAATGCCAAAACCCATAAGGCTCTGGGCCAAGTGCTGACAAATGGAAATATAAAGGCAGGTGCTTACGGACCAGCACAGGCATGATGGGCCAAAGAGTCTCCTTTTGTGAGTTTATTACACTAAATTGTGTCTGACAATGCATCCTTACAAGATACGTGCAAGAAATAGGGTTTTTAACATATCTTTTTGTTCCCTCACTACATTCAGTGAAATCATTTTGCAAAATGCACTATTGGCAACAAAAAATCCCTGATCATTAAACACAAACACAGAAGTTGCTGGAAAAGCTCAGCAGGTCTGGCAGCATCTGTGCCCAAAAAATCAGAGTTAACGTTTCAGGTCCAGTGACTCTTCCTCAGAAGGGTTTCTATGATCATTAAATGTAAGGTGACTTGTCAAGATTTTTAGGGAGTTAAGTTAAATCCACATGCTACTCCTTTGGGCAACACTTCACCAGGGGCGCTCATGTCTGGAGAAAGATTTATGATTCTTCCCTTCCAAGCTCTCATTACCTAACAAAATATGCAGAATCCATTGTTGGAAAAACAGTAAATGCTACTACACAACTTTTGATCAGTTTTCCCAAATTGAGTCAGGAAAACACCTAAGAGTTTGAGGTTTACATGTGAACATCTGGATTTGTGAAAAGATGCCACATTGTTGAGTCAATTCCAGAATGCACTGCATTATTAGAAACAATGGTGAAATCTTACAATTAAACAGACAACGCGTCAGAGGTGTACATGATCAGCTTACGGGATGGTGATTCTAATAGTGAAGATATCGTGTTGGACAGCAGCAAATCACCTACATCAAATGATACATCTTCATCCATGTTCCACTACATAAGGAAGCTACACTGACAAAGTGAGACTGTATATGGTCCATATCTGATCATAGAACATTGAACATAGAACATAGAACAATACAGCACAGTACAGACCCTTCGGCCCATGATGTTGTGCTGAACTTTTACCCTAATCCTAAGGCCTATCTAACCTCCACCCCTATCTTATATTATCGCCCATATGCCTATCTAATAGCCGCTTAAAAGCCCCTAATGAGGCCGACTCCACTACCCGCTCCAGCAATGCATTCCATGCCCCGACCACTCTCTGAATAAAGAACATACCTCTGACGTCTCCCCTATATCTACCTCCACTCACTTTAAAACTATGCCCCCTCGGAAGAGCTATCTCCACCCTAGGAAAAAGTTGTGGCTTTTCATCATGCCACATGTTCACCAAAGTACTATGTAATTGCATAGGGGAAATATTTCTATATGAATTTTTGTACATGTTTATCAGAAAGAGGGTTGCCACTTGTTAAAAGGGAAAGGAAGGATGGTTATTATAGCAGACATTCCGAACAGACAGACCTGCATCTTTGAGACAGTTGCATGACATTGTAACATGTGGCTTTTCAGTATAAAAGTACATACCCTGCCTTCACTCACTCTATGTAAAGGAGTCAGTGTAATGTGTTTGGTCAGTCAGCTATATGCAATGTGCAGCAACATCAGGCTGAGGAGTAGCAGATGGAGTTTCATTTAGATAAATGTGAGGTGCTGCATTTTGCAAAGGCAAATCAGGGCACCTCTCCACTTAATGGTGAGGTCCTGGGGAGTGTTGCTGAACAAAGAGATCTTGGAGTGCAGGTTCATAGCTCCATAAATGTTGATTCACAGGTAGATAGGATATTGAAGTAGGTGTTCAGTATGTTTGCATTGAGTATAGGAGTTGGGAGGTTATGTTGCAGCTGCACAGGACATTGGATATGCCACAACTGGAACACTGTGTGTAATTCTGCTGTCCCTGCTACGGGAAGGATGTTGTTAAACGTAAAAAGATGTTGCCAGGATTGGAGGGTTTGACCTATAGGGAGGGGCTGAATAAACTGGGGTTATTTTCCCTGGAGCGTCGGAGGCTTAGGGATGACCTTACAGAGGTTTATAAAATCATGACGAGTATGGATAGGGTAAATAGACAAGGTCTTTTCCCTGGGTTGGGGGAGTCCAAAACTAGAGGGCATAGGTTAAGGTGAGAGGGGAGAGGTTTAAAAGGGACCTAAGGGGCAACTTTTTCACGCAGAGGGTGGTGCGAGTATGGAATTAGCTGCCAGAGGAAGTGGTGGAGGCTGGTACAATTACAACATTTAAAAGGCATCTGGATGGGTAAATGAATAGGAAGAGTTTAGAAGGATCCGGGCCAAATGCTGGCAATTGGGACTAGATTTATTTAGGATATCTGGTTGGTATGGATGAGTTGGACGAAAGGCTCTGTTTCCATGCTGTATATCTCTCTGACTCTATGGCTGTATTTGAAAGTACAGAACTCAGACTATTTACATAAGTCTGTGATATTGTAGCATTGCAAATAGTGAAGTAAATAAATTCAATACAATTATCTCAAAAGGACCCTGACATTTTGTGGCAAACGTTACATGAGCTAACATATAGAAAACCAAAAAGCACATCACATATTCCCTGCCACCCAATCATAACTAATTACTCAGTAGGCATGCAACTTTATCTATACACAGGGCAATGAGGGTCAGGTGGGAAAAGTGGAATTAGGATTACAATCAGTCAAGATGTTATTAAATGGCAGAGTCTGCTTGAGGAGCTGAATGGCCTAATCTGCTCCTAATTTGTATACTTTTAATTTTAAAGTTATTTTCTTATGCTTACAAGCTCCTCCCAGAATTTTCTTTCTAAATTATTTGCTGAACACTTTTCTTATCCCTATTTAAATCTTCCAAGTTCCTTTCCATCCCCTTACTACACTTTATATATTCCTCATAATTTTCTTTATTGCAATGTCTGGGTTTTAAGATCTGTGTCCTTTCTCAAAGTTTCAGTTTGAATTTACCCACGAAGATTTATACTTTGAGGATCCAGAGGGAATGTATTCATTTTGTAGCCAATCCGTCTCATATTTGAAGATTTCCCATTGCCAAGTCATCATCATATTTGTTGATGTTGTATTCTCTTATCAGTATCTTTATCTTTAATTCATTATCACCTTTTTTATTGCAAGCTATTCAATTAAATTCTTGTGGAAATGTTTTCAGTACTTTCCCACTGCCCATTCCACATCTATGGACAAATGCCATTTTTATTTGTGTGTATGTATGACGCTTAAATATAATTATGATAAATACATTTTTCTGTTTCTACTTGTTCAGAAATCATTTCAAAGAAACATTTGCATTATATTTGGCTAAAGTGCAACAAAATCAGTCCTTCTGAGGATATGATGGGTACAAAATTTATCAGAGGAGTCCACAATAGCCTTTTATATGTAAGAATTAACAATTATGTCCCAGTGTTAATTATCGTGTTAGATTCAAATTTTACAATAAATATGCCATTTGCATCCATGTTGTCCTTTTACCTTTCTTTATCTAACTAATCAACCTGTTCAGACATGTTATAATACACCCCTTGGGTAGGTAAAACTTGAATCTTAACTTTCTGGCTGAGAAGTGTGAACATTGCCACACTGCTACAAGACCCTAAATGTCTTCTGATTCATTTGATCCATGTTGGGACCTGTGTAATGATGAATCATATAATTTGGGTTGTAGATATTCCTTCAAACTAATCAGATGGAAGGAGGGTCCAACTGAAGGCAGGTTTAAAAAATCAAAAAGAAACAAGAGCAGAGGTATAGGGTAAAGAAGAGGCAAATGATAATTAAAGTGTGACAGGAAGGGGCAGAAAATATAAATGGAAGTGTGCAGCAGAAATTAGAACCAGAATAAGTAATAATGGTAAAAGGTCAAAACTTAAAATGCTTTATCTGAATGCAGGAAGCATTTGTAACAAGATTGTTGCATTGACAGCACCAAAAGAAATACAGGAATGAGTTGACAACTATTACTGAGGCATGGTTGCAGGGTGAGCAGGGCTGGGTACTAAGTATTCAAGGGTATTTGATGACCTGGAAGAATAGGCAAAAAGGAAAAGGATGTGGGTTAGTGTCATAAGTAAAGGTTACACATGATGTGAAATAAGGGTTTGGGTGCAAACCTCTGAGATCTGCAAGCACTCTCACTGGCTTCTCGGGACATTCCTCTCTTCCCCATCAGTGTAGGAACGTTACTGTCCCAAGTCCTCACTGCAGTCTCCACTTCACAAGGAATAAGGATTTATGTACCTGGTATCTTTCTGGCTATATGGGCCTGTTTCCTCCTGTTATGAACCATCAATTCTGGTAAACAGAGAGAATAAGTGAGTGTCTTGCATATCAGAACAGAAAATGCTGGAGAATCTCAGCAGGTCTGGTAGCATCTCTGTGGAGAGAACTGAGTTAATGTTTTGAACCCCATATGACTCTTCTTTGGAGCTGAAGTAGCCAGGTACCCAGTCTGACTTTTTTAAGGAGAGTGAGTGGTATGATAGGAAACTGTATATAGCTGAGACAAAATGTGAAGTTAATAAAATCATTGACAAGCAATAATACCCCCAAAAGACAACTCAGTGTTGCCTAGTGAGAATCGTAGAAACGTATTTAAAAGATACAACAAATTGCTCCTGACTTTGATATAGACCTCACTCGACTTCTCAGGTGATTCTGCTGTATTTCTTGCGATAGCCCACTATAAAAACCTGCCCATGGAATTTAATGTAGGAAAGTGTGAATTCATGCACTTTGAAAGGGTACATCAAAGTACAGTCTGTTGGTTAAATAGAGAGAAAGAGACTCTGAAAATATGTAACACAGAGGGATCTGAGTGTTATTGTGCATGAAGTTCAAAAAGCAGCAGAGAAGACAAATGGAATTCTTATTTCTTACGCGCTTGTGACAGCTAAAATGATCTTAAAACATACAGCAAAACAAAGTTTCAAAGTTGTTTTCCAGCAATATGCATTGTGGAGACTCAAGACCAGAGAAATCACACAACTATCTCAATCCCTTAATTTCTACTTAACTGGGCTCCTTTCAGTTTATTTGCCATGGACTGTGGAGGCAATTTGAAGACTCCTTTCCAATTCTGCCAATATGAATGTTTCACAGATCCAAGAACCCAGACTTTTCAGTTCTAAAACCTGAATATTTGTGTAGATTGAGTCTATAAAGGTGTTGTTTTGTGGATAACAAATCATTATATTAACAGCTTGTATAGCCAAGGATGTTTTTGCTTGCCCATTCAGACAAATTGATTTATTTTTTACTTCGAGCCATCAAATCTGCACTGACTAAACTACTTTAAATCTACACTAGTCCCACTTTCCAGCAGTTAGCCCATACCCATTAATGTTATGACATTTCAAATGCTCATCTAAGTCCTTTCTAAAGGTTGTGATATTGCCTGCATCTATTATCTTCCCAGGCTGTGCTGAATGGATTCTCAACAACTTCTGGATGAAGAAATGTTTCATCAGATCCTCTCTAAACCTCTTGCCTTTCACTGTGAAATTATATCCCCTTGTTATTGACCCTGGCATCTACCCAACAATGTGGAAAATTGCCCATGTATGTCCTGTACACAATAAGCAGGGTAAATCTAACCCAGCTAATTACTGTCCCATCAATCTACCCTCAATACTAGTAAAGTGATGGAAGGTGCCATTAACAGTGCCATCAAGTAGCACCTGCTGATTTGATAAGGTCTGGCCAGCTTTAAATTTAATAGCATCCCAGAAACAGGTAGCAGTACTATTACAGATAACCAGCATGGGGCTGGATGAACCCAGCAGGTCAAGCAGCATCATAGGAGCAGGAAAACTTGACGTTTCGG
>JAHRHZ010000014.1:62615560-62638323 GCA_024137785.1 Ginglymostoma cirratum
GATGCTGCTTGACCTGCTGTGTTCATCCAGCCCCATGCTTGTTATCTCGGATTCTCCAGGATCTGCAGTACCTTTTATCTCTGATACAACAGTACTATTATGATTCGATGAATTTAATTGCTCCATTGTGAATGCTTTGTTTCCATTGGACAATGCAGCCAGCTCCAAAATGTGTTCCTTAACGCTCTCCACTTCTTTACCCACTTTTAAGGATCTACTTCAACCTTACTTAAAATCTCCCTATTCGGCTCCCTGTAAAACCTTTACTTGATAATGCTTTTGTGAAGCACTTTGGAACATTCTATCATGTTGAAAACACCTTACAATTGCTAGTTATTGTTAATGATTGAAATCTAAACTAATCACAACATTAAATGTTCGTTAGAGAAGAAAAATTATAAGAAACAGGAAAGGATCAGCTCTTGAGAGCATTCTACAATCATTGCAGATAGCAGAGTTTAACAGCTTTGAGTTGAAAAATGTCTGAACCTTCAAAATTCCAAAGCATACAATACTTTTTAGTGAACTGGGCGTTCTATGTTGATGCGTTTTGGAAGAATGGGTAAAACTACAATATTTACAAGTTGGATCTGCACTGAAAGACCTCCAGAAGAAGCTAAAGTCTGAGTTTGCTTATTTCGTGAACTAGCTGTGTTCTCAGGGGTATATAATGAATGAGATCCATCAACAATTCCTGGAATATCATGTTATATATATTGCTAGCTAACTGGTTTATCTGGTTTTGAAAGCAAAGATTTTATTACTTCCTCTGTCACTAATGTGTCAAGAAAAATTATATTTGCCACTCATCTGCTGTAAATTTAATTCATTAATACACTATTGGATTTAGTTTGATTGAAGGCATAATCTAGTGTAAATGATACCCCTTAAGTTAAAAACAGCTTTACCCACTCTGATCTGTGAAAGGATGATGTCAGCCATATAATTTTAGGAATATTAGAGATTATTTGAGTCTAAGAAATGGCTGAAATATTAGCTTGAGATTTAGTGCTTTGATATGGCATTACTTTGTTCATTTAAAAATATATCAATGTCCCAGCTAAAAGAGAAGGAATGCCATACTAACATGTTTCTATGTGAATATCATAGACAGTAGGTTTTTAGCATGTGTTGGCCTGAGTAGGAAAACGTGCTCACAGTTGGGACATTTTTACAGGAGATCTCATGGTCTACCAACTGTGCTCACAATTAAGGGATTTTAATAGAAGGTGATCTCATGGTCTACCAAAGTTGCAGGCAAATAGCAGAAAGGGAGCATGGAAATAAAGGTGGGTTATTGCCATGGCATCACCTTCCAAAATTCCCATCACCCCAGTTCAGTCACATTGAAACATGGAAAAGAACAGATAGGCCCAGCTCTTTGCTATGAACTTAGTTAGAGGATGTTGTAGTTACTATAGAAGGAGGTCCATGTCAGTAAGTCCCTGAAGGCTAACAGGCAGGTGCAACAATCTGTTAGGAAGGCTAATGAAATGATGGCCTTTATTGAAAAATGACTTAAGTACAGGGGTAGTGGCATTTTGCTCCAATTGTACAGGCGCTCGGTCAGACCGCACCCAGAGTACTTTGTACAGTTTTGGTCTCCTTATTTCAGAAAACATATTATTGCCAGGGAGGGAGTGCAAAACAGGATCTACATGCACTTGGAAAGGCAAGAATTAATTAGAAATAGCATGGCTTTATGCATGGGAAATCATGTCTCACAAACTTGATTGAGGTTTCTGAAGAGGTGACCAAGATGATAGATAAAGGCAGAGTGGTAGGCATTGTCTACATGGACTTTAACAAGACATTTGTGAAGGTTCCACATGGCACACTGGTTACAAAGGCTATATCACGTGATCCATGGAGAGGTGGCCAATTGGATACAAAATTGGCTTAACGGTAGGAAACAGATGGTGGTGGCAGAGAGTTATTGTTCAGACTGGAGGCTTGTGACCAGAAGTGTCCATCAGGATTAGCACTGCGTTCACTGTTCATCATTTATATAAATGACTTGGATGAGCGTATAGGAGGTATGGTTAGTAAGTTTGCAGATGACACCAAAAGTGGTGGTATAATGGACATGAAGAAGGTTATCTGAAAGTACAAGATCTTGATCAACTGGGCCAGTGGGCACATGGAGTTTAATTTAGATATATGCGAGTTGTTGCATTTTGAACCAGGGCAGGTCTTGCACAGTTAGTGGTAGGGTCCTGGGGAGTGTTATTGAACAGAGAGACCTAGGGGTGCAGATACATAGTTCCTTGAAATTGGTGTCACAGGTACACCAGGTGGTGAAGAAGGCATTTGGCATGCTTGACTTCATTTGTCAGAACTCTGAATACAAGAGTTAGGACGTCATGTTATGGCTGTGCATGACATTGGTAAGGCCATATTTGGAGCACTGCATACAATTCTGATCACCCTTCTATAGGAAGGATTGAAAGGGTGCAAAAAAGTTTTACAAGAACGTTACTGAGACTGGAGGATTTGAGTTATAATGAGAGGCTGGATAAGCTGTGAGTATTTTTCCCTGGAGTACAGGAGGCTGAAGGGTGTCCGCATAAGGGTTTATAAAATTATGAGGGGAATAGATAAGGTGAATAGCCAAGGTCTTTTGTCTAGAGTAGGGTAATCCAAAACCAAAGGGCATAGGTTTAAGGTGAGAAAGGAAAGATTTAGAGAGATCTGAGGCGCAACTTTATCAGACAGAGGGTGAGGTGTAAATGGAATGTGCTGCCAGTGGAAGTGTTATAGATGGGTACAATTACAAGATTTAAAAGACATTGAACACCTACATGGCTAGGAAAGAGGGATATGGGGCAAATGGGACTAGTTCAGTTTAGGAAAGCTGATTGGCATGGATGAGTTGGACCTAAGGTTCTGTTTCTGTGCTGTATGACTCGACAAGTCTATGACAATGAAGGTGCACTAGACTTCTTTCTGTGATGGCAGGGCAGTCCTATGAAGAGAGATTTGAGTGAACTGAGACCAGTTCTCCAGATTTTCAATGTATGAAAGTGTGGAAACAGGACCTTCGGCCCAACTAGTCCACACCAACCCTCAGAGTATCCCATCCAGACCCATCCCCACATAGCCCACCTAATCTACATATCCCTGAACACTATGGTCAATTTTACATGGCAAATCCACCTAACCTGCACATCGTTGGACTATCGGAGGAAACCAGAGCACCCGAAGGAAACCCATGCAGACATAGGAAGTACGTAGACAGTTGCCCGAGGCTGGAATTGAACCTGCGTTCCTGATGCTGTGAGGAAGCAGTGCTAACCACTGAACCACCATGCTAAAAAGTTAAAATCTTATTTAAAATCTAAATAAGCATCTTATTAAAACATAGAAAATACTTAAAGAGATAGATAAGTTAAATACATTTAAGATGTTTTTCCTCACTGGGGAGTCTTGAATCAAGGGACACAATTTAAAACTAAAGGGGATGCCATTTAGGTCTGAGGTGGGAAGAAATTTATTCACTCAAAGGGTTGTGCGCATCTTTAGAATTCTGTATCTCATAGGACTGTAGAAGCTCAGTATGTTTAAAGTCAAGATTAATAGATTTCTGATTACCTGTGGTGAAAAGAGTTACAGAGACAAGTGAGTGAAATGCTTTGAGATGTTTGATTAACTATGATCATCTTAAATAGTGGCCTGATGGGCTGAATGGCCTACTTCTATGAATCTATGATGTCTGTTTCAGTGAGATTGTGAAAATAAGCAAGGAAAATTTATTTTATTACCTTATGTTATTGATGCTTCATGTTCAAATCATTTAAATTGGGGTCATTATTAATGATTCTTAAAGCTGTGAATTCAAGAATGGGAGAAATTTAAAACTAAACTTTAAAAGGATATTTTCTTAAAGATGCCAGGAGTCCTGACAGTATCCACATATTTAATATTTTGGTATTTGGCATTTCTTGTTGATGATGGTGCTAGATGAGGGGCTAAATTGAAAATTAGTCTCAGTGATGGTGACCATGCCAATTATCATTAAATGTTCACGATGTTTTTGAGGGGAAATAAATCAGCTGTCCTTACCTGCTATGGCTTACATGTGACTCCAGACATCCTGCAATATGTTTGATTCTTAACTGCCCTCTGAAGTATTCAGTTCAAGGATAATTAGGGCTGGGCAGCAAATGGTCTGGCCAGTGAACCCCCTATCCCTGGAGAGAATAAGCAAACTGTATAGAATTACACAGAATCATACAGCTGTTTGATTAATATGACATGAAGAAATGAAGCTACTTTAAAAAACAATGTATAAGTCCACCTGGCATATAAGATGGTCCAATTTTTTCAGCTTCAAATTTCATGTTCAAGTATAAGCCAGCTTCTCTTTACTGCTGAGAAATGCTATACTCATATTAGGAATTAGCCTCAATTAATCAACTCAGAAGAGGATGTAATAACATAATAGTATTATCACTGGGCTACTAATCCAGACTGAAGTGATATGGATCCAAAACCCAGTATTCAGATGGTGGAATGAAAATCTCTAAACGTTTCATGATGACAATGAAACCATTGTCAACTTTTGTAAAGCCCATCTGGTTCACTAATGTCCTTTGGTAAGGAAATCTGCCACCCTTACCTAGTTTGACCTACATGTAACTCCAGAATCACACCTGAGCAGTTGAGTCTGAACTGCCCACTGAAATGAACTAGCAAAGCCACACAGTTGTATCAAAATGCTAAGAAGGGTGAAAGGAATGAAATTGGATGGACCACCTTCCATTGACTGCAACGGTAAACTTAGCCATGCAAAGTACTCCTTATTAACATCTGGGAGCTAGTGCCAAAATTAGGAGAGCTGTCTCATAGACTAGTCAAGCGACAGCCTGACATAGTCATGCTCACGGAATCATACCTCACAATGTCTCAGACACTGCCATCACCATCCCTGGATATGTCCTGTCCCACCAGCAGGACAGACCCAGCAGAGGTGGCAGCACAGTGGTATAGAGTCCAGCGTGATGAGTTGGGGGGGCCGGGGGGGTGGATGTGGGTGTGTGTGTGTTGAGAGTCCAGAACATTAATTCCAAACACTGTGAAATTTAATTGCATCATGATGAAAACTTCATACTGATTACAATGTGCACCCCTCAGCTAATGAATCAGTACTCCTCCATGTTGAACAGCACTTGGACAAAGCACTGAGGATGGAAAGGGCACAAAATGTACTCTGGGTGGGGGATTTCGATGTTCATCACCCAGAATAGCTTGGCAATAGTAGAGCTGATCGGACCCTAAAGGACATAGCTGCTAGATTGGGTCTGTATAGGTGTGAGGGAACCAACTAGACGAAGAAATATACTTGACATCATCCCTACCAATTTGCCTGTTGCAGATGAATCTGTACATAACATTAATAGTGACCACTGCACAATCCTTGTGGAGATGTAGTCCCAGCTTTGCTTTTGAGTTGTGTAGCGCTATCACTGTGCTCAATGGGATAATTTTGAATAGATCTAGCGACTCAAAACTGAGCATCCATGAGGCACTGAGGGCCATCAGCAGTAGCAAAATTGTACTCCAGCACAATCTGTGACCTTATAGCCCAGCATATCCCTCACTCTGCCATTACCATCAAACCAAGGGATCAACACTGGTTCAATGAAGAGTACAGGAAGTCATGTCCGGGACAGTAACAGGCATATCTAAAAGTGAGGTGTCAAACTAGTGAAGGCACAACACAGGACTACATGCCTGCCAAAAAGTGGAAGCAGCGTGTGAGAGCCATTCTAAGAGGCCGCACATATAACGGATCAGGTCCATGCTCTGCAGTCCTGCTGCATCCAGATGCGAACGGTGGTGGACAATATTCTCATCCCCAGTAATGGAGGAACTCACTAGTTTCAAAAACTAAGGTTGAAGTATTTGCAACAAACTATAGCCACAAGTGCCAAGTGAATGATCAATTCTGGCATTCTCCAATGGTCCCCAGCATCACTGGTGCCAGTTTTCAAACAATTTAGTTCACACTACATGTTATTAAGGAACAGCTGAAGACACAGGAAAATGCAAAGGCTATGGGCTTTGACAACATTTCAGCAATATTCCTGAAGACTAGTCCTCCAGAGCTTGCCTCACCACAAGCTGTTCCAGTACAGCTATAATATTGGCATCTACCAGAAAATATGAAAAGTTGTCCAGGTAAGTCCTGTACACAAAAAGCAGGGCAAATCCAACCAAGCCAATAACTGCCTCATCAGTTTTGTCTCAGTCATCAATAAATTGATGGAAGATGTCATCAACAGTGCTATCTAGCAACATTTGCTTTGTAATGCCTGCTCACTGCTGCCCAATTCGGGTTCCACAAGGGCCTGACCTCATTAAGCCGTGGTTCAAACATGGACAAAAGAGCTGAATTCCAGAGGTGAGGTGAGAACGGCTGCCTTTAATATTATGGCTGCAGTTGACCTACTATGGCATCAAAGAGCCATGGCAAAACTGAAGTCAGTGGGAATTGGGGGTAACCTCCCTGCTGGTTGTAGTCATACCTGGCACTAAGGAGGATGGTTGTTGTTGAGACTGAAAACAAAGAATGCTGGAACTAATAGCGGGTCAGGCAGCATCCATGGAGAGAAAGCAAGCTAAGATTTTGAGTCTGGATGATGCTTTATCAGAGCGTTGAAAAATCATCTAGACTCAAAACGTTAGCTTCTCTCATGGATGCTGCCTCAACCGCTGTGACTTCTAGCATTTTTTTGTTTTCAGTATAGATTCCAGCATCTGCAGTAATTTGCTCCTAAGATGTTTGTGTTGTTGGATATCAATTATCTCAGCTCATCTCTGCAGGAATCCCCCTGGGTAGTGTCCAAGGCCCATCCATCTTCAGCTGCTTTGGCTGCTGAATAAATTTTAAAAATGCATACCTTATAGGTCAGCACATATGGTCACGTAGCAACGCTGTCCACGTTTCCAAGAAAACACACTGGAGTTTAAAACAGATCCACACAGAACAAACCAATCATAGCAGACGAACAGAAATGTGTTGTCCAGCAAAACAAATGAAGTGTCATGCTGATTTCAAATTAAACATTGTACGAGTAAGGAGGAGGAGGGAATCTCCTTGAAGATGCACAAGACTGGGACCAACCACTTCTCCAACCTTGAGAAGCATTTATTGGAATGGGTCCTTGAAAATTAACAGGATGATTACTTCACTAGCAGAAATGCAATGTGTTTATCCAGACTTGTAAACATTTAAGACAACAGTCACATGATGGTAATATCGCTATATTTATAATCCAGAAGGCTAAGCTAATGTTCTGGGATATTGTTTTAAATACCACGATGGCAACTAATTTACCAATGTCCTTTAGGAAAAGAAATTTGTCCTGTTCTGACCTACATGTGACTCCAGACTGATGGTAAAGGTTGGGCTATTACCTCCCCTCTGAAATGGCCATCAAGCTACAAGGGCTATTAGTGACGAGCAACAAAAGCTGGTCATACCAGTGGTGCCCGCATTTCATGAAAGGTAAAATAAAGTGGGCCAAATCAAACCAGGACTCCAGCAAAGATTTCAGAGCAATAATTAGTTGTTGTAGTCACTTGCTGAAATGAAAGTGTCTGATTTTACAGCAGAAGACTAAGGATGGAGGCTTATTAGGGCTTGAGCGATGTGGGCTATGGGGTAATTTGTGGAGAATTGAGAGAGGAGTCTGGTGAGACTTATCTAGACATTGGAAGTATCTTACTCCGTCTTTAATCTATTTGTTGACTGATGAGGCGAGTTTCTTGTTGGGCAGCCAATTAATGAAGATTATTGCCTTTTAAACATCTTATTAACAGTCCAACTGTCCTTATTACTATTCATCTTCCCATCTTACCAAATCCACTGAAACAAACTAGATGTTGAGAATTCTCTGCATACAAACCAGAGTGGGTATATGGTGACTTCAGCTCACCACTTGCTCCAAAGGACCTCCATGTTCTGGGCATCAATATCTCAGGGTATGTTCTATGGACACTAACCACACACAACTCACATCCATGAACATTGGCATCCAATGTCAGTCTACGAACTTCCAAGGCATATCTCTGATCCACTTCCAGAATGCCTCTGCATCTACACTTCAACACTGCACTGGAACCTATCATTGCAGAGCTGCAGCAAGGATCCTGTGTGCTCAGGGACACACACCCAATGCATGCAGTAGACCAGGCTGCACCTCTGGGCTCTTCAATGGCCACCATAGCACACAGTCACTCTGAGCCTACCTGGATGCTCTCAGCATCCCTACCTTGAATTGCTTTGTCTTACTTTTTTGCACTTTGCCCCCTCAGCTGGAGATACAAGGCTCATATTACTACTGTCTTATTTTAGAGTTTAGCACAGCCACTAGACCAGAAAGTTTGTTGTGGTTGTCAGCATACCTTAGTCAAGTCAAGGGAAATAGATTTTGGTTACAGGCTCCCAGCACATTAAGTCAAGGTTAATGTCCGATACCAGCCAAAGGGCTTAGACATGGTCAGTCAGTGACTCGGAATGATCAGAGTCTGCATAATATCTGCATAAGTGGTAAGGCCCAAAAGTAGGCAGGGGAAATGGCATACATGTCTGTGGTATGGGTGTGTGACAATAAGTGGGAAAGATGCTGCAGCCAAGAGTAAGGGTGGTAGAGCATGATACCTTGGTGGGATCTGGTTTTAGTAACAGAGGTGGAGTGAGTGTAAGGTATCAGAGAGAAGATGCTGGTACTTGCACTGGTAGAGTGAAGAGAGTCAATGGCCTTCTTCATACAGTGCTCTGCATTTCTCCAGAGGCACTGACAAGGTGGCAGCATTGAACCAGGCTGGCATGGCCTGGTGTCATGTTCTCCACTGCCAGCCCTAGGCAGAAAACGATGTCCTGTGTGTTCATCAGCTGGTCCAGCAGGGTCTCCAGCTCTCTGCCCGCAAAGCAGCATGCCAATGTCCCCTTATCTGTGGGAGGAGGACATGTTGGTCTTTAAGTGAATAATTGGTGCTAATTGTTGAGTTGTTCCAGGAGCGGCACATGTTAAGATGGGGATAGAAACAGATTGGAGGGATGCCATAGGGGTGGAGTAGGTAGTTAATGAGGACTGTTTTGTAATCTTGCTAGGCCTCAAGGTAAGAGTCCCTCCAAAAATCTTGATGTAACTCAAACTTAGCCATAAGCAAATAAGTTTCAGGTCTAAGATCGCTCAGAGTCGACCAAAAGATATAGTTAACAAAATTACCAGTTTCTAGCAACTCATTATCATAAAGCAGCAAAACCACGAACTCCCATTATTTCCATATTGACAATATCAACGAAACACCCACAAACTTTTGTATGCCCAGCAGCCAAACTGTGAATGGGAAAGCTTTTTAAAACAATTCCACTGAAAACCACAAGACTTGAGAAGACTAGATTTACAGTTGTGCTAGACTGTATGGAGGACTGAAATTAACGTGTGGTAATTTTCAGATTTAAAACATGCCGACAATCAAGTCCCCAGCAAGAGGTTTTATGCATATCCATGACGTTTGGATGAATAAACTAGTGTTGTGGATTGTGAAGTTTGGAGCATTTTATGTAAAAGCCGCAGCTTTCTAGTGTGCCATGTGTTCATGTCTCTGTGACCTGTAAAGAAGCTTAGAGCATTAGAAAATGAGAAATAGGAGCGAAGAAGGTTGGCTGGCCCCTCTAGCCTGCTGCACCATTCAATAACATCCTGTCTGATCTGCCTCAGGCCTTAAATCCTCTTTAACGTCAGGTCTTCATGGTCATCTACACATTCAAAATGCAGTCTATGTACTCTTTCAATACTTTCATTGATCTAACCTTCACAACTCATGGGCTGGAGAATTCCAGACATTCAGTAACCGCAGGAAGAAGAAATTCCTTTGCACCTAAGTTTTAAATGAGTGTCCCCTTATTCTGTGTCACCTTCCTTGAGTTTGTGATTCCCTCACAAGTGGAAACATCTTCTCAACATCTAATCTGTCAAGCCCCCTCAGAATTTTGTATGTTTGAATAAGATCATCCTTCATTCTCCTAAATTCTAATCAATAAAGGCCTAAGCTGTTTAGCCGGTCTTGAAATGTCAACACCTCCAAGTGCGGCCTCACTTGGAATATTGCGTACAGTTCTGGTCACCCCATTACAGGAAGGATGTGGAAGCATTGGAAAAGGTGCAGAGGAGATTTACCAGGATGTTGCCTGGTCTGGAGCGAAGGTCATATGAGGAAAGGCTGAGCGACTTGGGTCTGTTCTCATTGGAGAGAAGAAGGCTAAGAAGGGATTTAATAGAGACCTACAAAATGATCAGAGGATTAGATAGGGTGGACAGTGAGAGTCTTCTTCCTAGGATGATGACATCGGATAGTACGAGGGGGCATAGCTGCAAATTGAGGGGTGATAGATTTAAGACAGATGTCAGAGGCAAGTTCTTTACTCAGAGAATGGTAAGGGCGTGGAATGCCCTGCCTGCCAATGTAGTTAACTCAGCCACATTAGGGGCATTTAAACAGTCCTTGGATAAGCACATGGATGATGATGGGATAGTGTAGGGGGATGGGCTTAGATTAGTTCACAGGTCGGCGCAACATTGAGGGCCGAAGGGCCTGTTCTGCGCTGTATTGTTCTATGTTCTATGTTCTATATTCCATTCCAGGAAACAACCAAGTGAATTTGTTTTGAACTGCCTCCAATGCTAACATACCTTTTCTTTAATGTTGGGAGCAAAACTGTACACATTATTCCAGGCGCAGCCTCACCAATACTCTATACAGTTGTCATAAAACTCACCTAATTTTAAATTCCAAACCCTTAGCGATGAAGACCAAAATTCAATTTACTTTCTTAATAACATGCTGTATCTCCACGCTAACCTTTTGAGTTTCATACACAAGAACACCCAGATACCTGAATTTTTCTCAGCAATTTTTTGGAGTCTCTCTCTGTCTAAATAATAGTTTACCTTTAAATTCTACTCACGACACTATATAAACTCACACTTTCCTCCTTCAAACTCCATCTGCCAAGTTTTTACCGACGCAATCAACCTACCTGTAACCCCTTGCAGATTCCTTATGTCCTTTTCTCAACATGCCCTCCCACTTATTTTGTGTTGACAGTCAACTTGGACGCATTACACTCTGCCCCCTCCTCTATGTCATTAATATAGGTAGTAAATAATTGAGACCCTTGGACTGATCATAGAACATAGAACATAGAACAATACAGCACAATACAGGCCCTTCGGCCCACGATGCTGTGCAGACCTATTATCCTATTAAGGTCAATCTACCCTGCACACCCTACATTTTACTATCCTCCATGTGCCTATCCAAGAGTTGCTTAAAAATCTCTAAAATATCTGACTCCACTACCACTTCGGCAGCGCATTACACGCGCCCACCACTCTCTGTGAAGAACCTACCTCTGACATCTCCCCTATACCATCCTCCAATCACCCTAAAATTATGACCCCTCGTAATAGTATTTTTCCACCCTGGGAAAACGTCTCTGATTATCCACTCTATCTATGCCTCTCATCAACTTGTAAACCTCTATCAAGTCACCTCTCATCCTTCTTCGCTCCAATGAAAAAAGCCCTAGCTCCCTCAACCTTTCCTCATAAGACCTGCCCTCCAGTCCAGGCAGCATCCCGGTAAATCTCCTCTGCACCCTCTCTAAAGCTTCCACACCTTTCCTGTTATGAGGTGACCAGAACTGAACACAATATTCCAAGTGTGGTCTAACCAGAGTTTTATAGAGCTGCAGCATAACCTTGCTGCTCTTAAACTCAATTTCCCTGCCAATGAAAGACAACACACCATATGCCTTCTTTACAACCCTATCAACTTGGGTCGCAACTTTGAGGGATCTGTGAACATAGACTTCAAGATCCCTCTGTTCCTCCAAGAATCCTACCATTAACCCTGTATTCTGCATTCAAATTCGACCTTCCAAAATGAATCACTTCACACTTTTCTGGGCTGAATTCCATCTGCCACTTCTTTGCCGGGTTCTGCATCTTGTCAATGTCTTGTTGCAACCTACAACAGCCCTCCATGCTGTGGATCCCTGTGAAACTCTGCTAGTTATGTTGTTCCAACTTGAAAAAGGCCCATTTATCCTGACTCTTTGTCTTCTGAGCTTTAACCAATCCTCAATCTATGGTTTACATTATCCCCAAAAATGTGAGCTTCAACCTCATGCATTAACTTTTTATGTGGGAAATTACTGAATGTCTTTTGACCAAATACACTCTATCTGCCAGGTACCCTTCATCAATTTTGCTCGTTCCATCTTCAAAGAACTCTAGCAAATTTGTTAAACATGTTTTCCCTTTTACCAAAGCATGTTGACACTGCTTGGTTGCCTTAAAATTTCCTAAATGTCTTGCTGTTTCTTCTTTATAATGGATTCTAACATTTCCCAATGATAGATGTTGGGTTAACTAGCCTATAGTTTCCTGTTTCCTGTACCCTTACCTTCTTAAATAGAGACACCAAATTGACAAGTTTCCAATCCATTGAAATCCTCCTGGAATCTAGTGAGATCTAGAATATTTTGACTAATGACTGTAATATCTCTCCAGCCATTTCCTTTGGATGCAGGCCATCAGGTCCTTGTGGTTTGTTATGTTTTAGTTCAATTAGTTTGGGAGATAATTTGTCGCTTGTTATAGCCTTTTTCCTCCCATTAGCATCTTGCTTATCTGTTTTCTCAGGGACGCGTATAGTTTCTTCCACCTTGAAGATCAACACTGAATATTTGTTTAAATCATTAGCCATTTTCCTGTTCCTTATTAATTTGCCAGTTGTATGCACAAGGGTCCCAGCACTTACTTTCTTTGAAAGTAAAGTTGTCATAGTCCTAGAAGTACCACTGTCTCATTGAGAAATGACTGGTGCTGAGTTTAACCTGACATTTAGCACACCTCTGGAAAGGGCTGAGGTTGAGAAGGAGAGAACTTCATGGTAACCTCAGCTAGTACAGGAACTGAACCCATGCTCTTTGCCTCACTGTGCATCTCAAGCCAGGTGTTCAGCCAACTGAACTAACTGATCCTGCATACTTTCTTTTTATGTATCTGTCAAATCACTTTCTGTTTGCTTTCATATTTCTTGCAAAGTAACTTTCAAAGTCAATTTTATCCTTCTTTATTAGCATTTTTGTTATATGGTACTGGTTCATAAGAAAATCCTAATCCTTTTCATTCTTCAAATGGACCTAGCCCTCCCATTGATTAACATAAAGCCCTACCTACAACCCTTGTTGTACAATTCACCAGGATACTGGTCCCAGCATTGTTCAAGTGAAGCTCATCCCAGTGATATAGTACTCGTGCTAATGACCAATGAACCAGAAACTATTTATCCCATGGCAATCTTCAGCCACATATTTATCACTCTAATCTTATCTATTCTATACCAATTTGCATGTAGCTCAGGTAGAAAATTGAGGGTTATACCTTTGTGGTTCTGCTTTTTAATTTAGCCCCATTCTGCTCATAATCTCCTAGCAGAACCTCTTTCCTACCTGTGTCATTGTAACTATGTGGACCATGACAACTGGATCCTTCTCCTCTCGCTCAAAGTTGCTCTTCACCCTAGAAGAGATGTCCTTAACCTTTGCACCAAGTAGATAATACAGATTTTGAGATTCTCTGTCTTTGCTGCAGAGATCAGTATCGATTCCCTTAACTATGCTATCCTCTATTCCTATTACATTTCTATTTCTCCTTCCATTTGATTGGTGCTGTGGACAATGGTGCTGTGGTCAATTTGCTCATCGTCCCTGCTGTCTGTGTCCTTGTGCACTGCAGGAGCAAGAACTTTGTGCCTATTGGTAAAATGGCATTGGCTACGGCTTCTTCAAAGCTTAATTCTGGATCCCCATAACTGGTTCACTTGCATTTCCATCCTCTTGTTTCAAGTAATTGATTAGATTTGGTGTACTTAATCTAAGAGATACAATTGATTCAGGAGGCAATGTCGAGGTAACCTCCCTCAATATTCAGCTCTAACCCAACCTGTCACAGTATCCACAGCTCAGATTTTAGCTCACCTACTCTGAGCTGAAGTTCCTTGAACAACCAACGCATGGTCACCGCAGATTGCAGTGGTTCCCACCAGATCCTACAGACTACAGCTGCAACACATCACCTGCCTAGCCACCTCTGTTGTACTTAATTAACTAATTTGGATGTTAAAGATTTTAAAAGTAAATTTCCTAACTGTTCTCTTCACCTTGAATAAAATTTCCTGATTTAAATCACGCAGGCAATTAAAAGAGTCTGAGAAGATAAACGATAAGCTACCAGTTTTCCTGTGATGTAACTTTTTGGCCCTGACAAGTAGAAATAGGTTGAAGAGCCACAATTATTTTTATTTCCTGCCATACTGCTCACCTCTACATTGGTCTGCTGTCCATGAGAAGAGTCAATCACATTGCTGTGGCTCAGGTGTTGCATGTCAGCCAGACCAGGTAAGGATTTTTTTTTCAATTCATTTGTGGCACATAGGCATCACTGGCTGACCAGCACTTCTTGCCCATCCCTAGTTGCCCTTGAGAAGGTGTTGGTGAGCTG
Organism: Ginglymostoma cirratum; assembly: GCA_024137785.1. NCBI lineage: Eukaryota > Metazoa > Chordata > Chondrichthyes > Orectolobiformes > Ginglymostomatidae > Ginglymostoma > Ginglymostoma cirratum. The sequence continues at coordinate 62,630,143 of JAHRHZ010000014.1, forward strand.
CCTTCTTGAACTGTTGCAGTCCACCAGCTGTAGGTAGACCTACATTGCCATTAGAGAGGGAAATCCAGGATTTCGACCCAGCGACAGTGAAAGAATGGTAATATATTTCCAAGTCAGGATGGTGAGTGGCTTGGAGGTGGTGGTGTTCCCATATATCTGATGCCCTTGTCCTTCTAGACGGACATGGTCGTGGGTTTGGAAGGTGCTGTCTGAGGATCTTTGGTGAATTTCTGCAGTGCATCTTGTAGATAGTACACACTGCTGCTACTGAGAGTCAGTGGTGGAGGAAGTGGATGCTCCTGGATGTAGTGCCAATCCAGTGGGCTGCTTTGTCTGGATGGTGTCAAGCTCCTTGAGCGCTGTTGGGGCTTCACTCATCCAGACAACTGGGGAGTATTCCATCTCACTCCTGACTTGTGCCTTGTAGATGGTGGACAGGCTTTGAGGAGTCAGGAGGTGATTTCTTTCCCTGAAAGCTTGTGAGGAAATAGCGTCCAAATTGCCGTTATACCAAGGAGGTCTGTCCAGCGTTTGATTTTAGAATGTAGCCTTAACTCAAGAATCATATTGTCATCAAATAGAATCAATGGAATTTTGATGGAAAAGGAGTGGAAAAATGCATTCTGCATTCCTTAATGTTTCATTTCGATGTATCATTTAATTGCGGGATGGTATTAAGATAAGGAATATACAATTCTACAGATAGAGAGGAGCAGGATTTGATGTGGAAGGAGGCTGAAACAAAAGGCGCCATGTCATTCCAAAGTGATTCAGAATGAATTTGGTAAATACTTTGAAGGCGATGGCTATGATTTTTCTAAAATGTTTTGACTGTGGATGTTTGCTGAATTAACTTAGTCACTAAACTGTGCATCATTAATTTAATTTGAATTAACAATGTCATATTTTGTTTTGTATTTTAAAAAGGCCAATACCTATACCAGTTCTGGCGGTTCACATTGGCGTATAACCCTCGTTTAATGGAGGGATTATTGAGGCTTCAAATGCCAAGTTATATGCCGTGATCTAAGGTACCCAAAAGACCTAACATAAGCTATGCACAATATTGAAACCTGACCTGAAGCAAACTACACAGAAAGCAACCACTCTGTCAATGCAGGGAAAGCTTCCACCATATTGACAGTAAACAGAACTGTCCAGTCAAATGGAGGCGATCTCTAATGTTTTACAGCCAGTGGTCCGCAAACGCATGAGGAAGATGCACTATTGTTTAGAACTGTCCCATTCATTTCCTTCTCAATGAATGTGTCTTCTCAATGTCAGAGGCCATTGATGTTTTTCAGGAAGGTCGGCTGTCTAGGTCTGAGAAGTAATATGAATTGCACTCAGGTAACGAATATTACAACAACTGAAATGGATATATCCCAAAGTGTACATTTGGTATGCACCTAAAGGAATAAGATCCCATAATCTACATGAAGTATCCTGGCAGTATCATAATGCATTTATAATAAGGAAATCTTCTACTTTATTATAAGTCCCTCTTAATTCTTAACTAGTAGATTTGTCCCATGCTGTCTTACCTTGGCAGTCTACATGCTTTATTAGACATATGGCATTACGTCAAGTCTAGCATACTGATTAATGTTTTCTTAATATTAGGAGTGCACTGGTTTGCATTGGCTGCATGCCTCATACCTTTTTATTAACTCAAGGCTCATCTTGTCCCTTATTACACATTTGTCAAACCACATCTACATTAGGATTTGCCTGTTTCTACAAGACAATGAAACTGATTACCAATACCTTTTAACCTCAAGACTGCCTGTCTCTTGTGGTACCATCTTGTCAAAACTCATTGAACTAATTACCGTCCCACACTCAATGCTTCTATAAATCTGTTCCCTTTATTGTCTCTTTCATCAGTTTCCTATAACTCTTCAACAAGTCAGGTTTTGGTTATAATAATTCAACTCAGTTAAAATAACTTGACTTTCAATAAATTGTTTTCTAGTAACTTAAAACTAATAATAGGCTTACATTAAGTTAACTAACTATTCCATGAAATTAGTTCTTCAGAAAACCATATTGTTATATTCAAAAAAAGTTCATCCCCAACACTCAATGAATTAGTTTTAAATGAACTATCTGAATATATCCAGCAGAAGTTGCATTTCAATGAATTGGTTTAAATAATTTGCGTTTCACAAATTAAATTGCCATAAACCAGCTAGACATTTGATGCTTTAAACTCTGTTTTTTTGTCATGTTTCTATTCTCTCTAGATAACTTTATGTTATTGTTGATCTTTCCTTTAAGGCTATCTTTACTCTTTTGTTGTTTTTGATCGTTACCTATTCGCTTGCCTTCTCCTCTTCCAGTTCCTCACTGCCTGCTATCTTTGCTGTAGGGATTCATCTGAAAATCCACTGCAGGCTTGTTTCAAGCTTTGTGATATGTTTGCCCCATCTTCGTGAAGTTGTCACAATTGTTCCTTTTCTGTACCTTTATCTAGTTTTGTTCCATTTTTTTCAAAGTGCAATCCTTTTGTTTTTCTTGAATATTTTTTATTTTATAACTGCATGTTTTATTTGAGTGCGACACTTTTTTGTCAGCTTTGCTCTCCTTTATATTTATATTTCAATTCAATTTCTTTTTTATGATTTGCCAGCTGCATTTCTCTGTGTTTACTTATTGATTTGTTTTCCACTGTTAGTTTACAGATTTTGCCAATGTCCTTTATCATCCATGCTGTTATATGTAAGCCCAATGTATTCCCTAACAAACCACCAAAGCCTTTTGAATGGGTAATTCCTAACAAACAATTAATCAGGTTATTGGAACCAGATCTACTTAAACAAATTCCAACTTACATGTTCCATAAACACTGCGGGTAAACAATGGTTTCTTTAGCTGTGTTTTTCCACATCAGTGGAGCTATAATTTTAGTTGCTTGCAGCCTGGCACTGTACATGATCAAAGACGGCTTAGAGGAAGGTGGACAGTGAATGTGAAGAATTATCCTTTTGAGAAAATTTACAGGCCAAGAATAATTTGACATTGACAGAGAAGCAAGAGCTCTGTTTTTTATTTCATCTCAGCAAAGACATATTCACTAACATATGCCAGGTTCATTACATGATGACCTGGAGTCACTCTGTTTGATAACAAACATGTTATGCGCAGTCATGAGTTCCTGCACTATGGTCTCTTTGCAGGCACCAGAGGATAATTACTCTGTATATTTCTCAGCCCAGAATGCCAAACTACATCTGGGAGGTCATAGGTCCACTGCAAGTGAAAGCTTCAAGGTTCATTAACTTTTCTGTGGGTGAGGAGCATACTCTATGGGCATTTATCCTTTCTCTCTTTTTATCACTGTATCGGTTTCCTCCTACATTTTATTCTCAGATGCTACCTTCTTTTCACAAGCAAAACAATAACTCCTCTTGTCACATTTTCTCCTTTCCCAAAAATTGAGGCCAAGCTTAGAATGTATCCATATTCACCTGATTTGCAATAAAAAACATTCATTATGTGGGTGACATGCAATTCAACAGTCTGGTCCACAGTGATTATACTTCTTTTTAATGGCCCAACTCAGACGTTTGGCTCCTTTTTGACCAGGGAATGTTGCGGTAGGGGCTGCACCCAGGAGGTTTAGTGCTGTTTAAGATAGAGATTGCAGGTGGTGAGGGTTTGGAGTGTCAGGGATAATCACAGGGGACAGGGAAGAAATTGGTTGCAAAGATGGGAGGTGGCCCTGGAGAGATTAGAGGGAGAGTCAGGGATTGGAGGAAGAGTGGGGAACATCTGGAGGAGAATTCTCAGATTGTTGGGAGAAGTAATCTTTCCAGTGAAAGAGTGAAAGAGGAGTGGTCATTGTTCACAAGGATATCAGAGCAGATCATAGGCTACTGTGTTTACTGGCTTGCTCCTCCTACATAACAGAACTGTGAAGATACTTAACACAAATCTGGCACATCTGGCCATCACTTACATGCCACCAATTCCCTCCCAAACCCAGCTGATTGGATTATAAGTAGCAATACAGTTAAAATGAAGACATGTCAAATCCTTGAGCGATTTCAATAACTTTCACTTCTGGGTCACACAATCCTCAATCCACCTCCATTAAAGGTGGAAGTGGGTGTTTGTGCAATGGGTTGGATTTCTTTCTGAGATTTTTCACATCTTACCTTTCCACTTGACCTGAACAGAACCATCTCTCCCAGTTAAAATTACTTCCATGTTATGAATCTGGATTGTATTCTGGTAACAATGCTTATCTTGCAGGTCTGAATGTAAGAACATGAACTTCACTCACATATAGATCTGTTTACTATCTGCTTGCTGAACACACAAAAACAGTTAAAGGAATTATTAGAGTTAATTAGAAATACTTTAATAGAGACATTCATGCTCACATGTTTTGAGCATGGCTGACTTCATGTATATGGCATTACATAGAAATAGGAGTCACAGGAAACATGCTGTGAGATGCAGTTCTTCTTCAATAGAGTCATAAGTTGATCTATCTAGCACCAGAAGTTACTTAAATATGTTAACTGCACCTACACAGTTTTACTTTTGCAATGTACTGAGACTTTACACAGGGATAAAACATTGTAATTGCCACTAAAATGTTCATTCAATTTTCAGACTTTGCCTTGGAATTGACAAAGTGACAGGCAATGTCAAAACAATTGGCAACCCAACATGGAGGAAGCAAATAGGGTCTGCATGCAATTGGCAGAGTGATCATGTTGCCACATGTACCTAAGTACAGTGAAAAGTTTTGGTCTGCATGCAGTACAGATAGATTATAACATACAAGGGCATATAGCGCAGATCATACGCGTAGACATATAGTGACACACAGATGGAGATAGTGATACAGGCAGATGCACACAGACACAGACACAGACAATCACACAAACGATTCCACCCTTTGGCAACTATATGTGTGGAGTTTGCCTGTTCTCCCCATGTCTGCATGGGTTTCCTCCAGGTGCTCCAGTTTCCTCCCATGGTCCAAAGATGTGCAGGTTAGGTGGATTGGCCATGCTAAACTGCCCATAGTGTTCAAGGATGAGTAGATTAGGTTGGTTATAGGGGGATGGGTCTGGGTGGGATGCTTTGAGGGTTCAGTGTGGACTTGTTGGGCTGAAGGGCCTGCTTCCATGCTGTAGGGATTCTATGATCTATGGAAGATCATAGGGTGTTTAGACAGAGTGAGGCATACAAGGTTATGGCTTCACAGGAGATACACAAAAACTGTCTCTGATCCCTTTGTGATGGTTGGCAAAGTGGATTTTCTATTGCCTAGGGATGCTGTCTCCAGAGCAGAGTCATCTAGAATGCCTGCAAAGAGTAGGTGGGGAGGCTGAATGTGGTTTTCACTACCTGCTTAACCTGGGAACAGACGTCAAAGAAGTCATTCAGGGACATGGCAATGGAAGATGAGCCAACTCTATTAAACGCCAAGCAAATGGCAGATTCTACAAAGTGCTGCTTGTCAATCTGTTCTAAGTTTATTGCTTGCCCATTCCAAGTCTTCACACAACCTTGTTACAGCCCAAGTGGCACTCTGTAGGCCACTCTATCACAATGCTATGAACAATTGAAACACTTGTTCTACTCGTACATTCTGAAAGCTTCACTAATAAAACAAATCTAACTGAAGTGTGGCCACATACTGGCAGCAACACAAATGGCAACTGGCCTTTAACCTTGATAAATGCTCCAAGATGTTTCCCAGAGGAGTGCTCAGATGGGAAAGAAAACAGTAAAACTTGTGCATGATGCATACTAGTCTCACCCGTGGTACATACATCAGAATGCAGCTCCTAGTATACCATTACATTGATTTCCCAATGATTACTGAATGTCTTTTACTGGATTTTCCCTTCTGATTTAGAAATATAAGGCCATAACAAAGGAAAAGGTGAAAATGGGAAAGGCTGAACTGGAATTTTAAAGGAGGAAAGGGAAATGGAGAGGCAAAAGAACATGAGGAAAGATCTTAGGAAAATGGATTGTTGGAATAAAGGGAATAGGGCAGGAGAGTCAGATAAAGAAACAGTTTGACTGAGAGTTTTCGTAGGACTGATGGAAAGTAGAGAGGACAAGACATGATCAATGTATTTGAATATATTTGAGGTGTTGGGTACAGGAATTCATTGTAGGCCTATAGTTTTGTCTACCCTCTCGATTTCCCTGGAGTCTCCAGCAATTAAAATGATTCTGGACACGATGAAGAGCAGTTCTGAGGAATTCTGAATAAAAGTATTTCTTTTAATCATTCATGGGATATGGGCCTTGATGGCTAGGTCAGCATTTATTACTCATTCCTGATTTCCTGGAGGGCAATTAAGAGTAAATTACGTTGTTGTGGGTCTGGAATCACAAGTAGGCCAGACCAGGTAAGGATGGCAGTTTCCTTCCTTAAAGGATGTCGTGGAACCAGATATGTTTTTCAAACAATTGACAATGGTTTTCATATTTGTCATTAGATTTTTACTTCCAGATTATTAATGAATTCAAATTCCACCATCTTCCATGGCAGCTTTCGAATCTGGGTCTCCAGAACATTACCCGGATTTCTGGATTAGTAGTCTACCGATAATACCGCTTATGTTCTTCTTTCATTGGCCACTTTCATTTATTCATTCTGAAAATATTGACAATGGGAAGAAAAGTTGGGTGACCAGGCAGAGTGGTCAGATGCAGAAAGGAATATGGTTGGTAATGTACACAATGCAACTAGATGGAATTGTACGTAAATAGTTCAGTCTGGAGGCAGCAAGATACCAACAGGAGTTTCATTGATAGATTGAGGTTGGGAAGAAGGCAAGTGATAGAGCAAAAGTGGAAGTAATGGCTTTCAGAGCCATGAAGGCAGAAGACTGAACTTCTGAGGCAGCACTCGGACAAAGGGAAAAGTATTGGATTCTAGTGAGGAGGAAAAAGCAAAACTTCCTCATCTCATCCTGAATGTTTGTCACCTTATTCTGAACTCTGTAACCAGGTAAAACAACCAATCAGTATCAACTTTGTCAAGCCCTCTCTGAATCTTGTATGTTTCAATACAATCATCTGTCATTCCTTCAACTTCAGAAACCAAACATGGAATCTTTTCGGCTCCTGAACAACATGAGTTATGATGAGAACTTTAGGAGAATCAGGTGAGAAGTTAAATGAGGCTTTTTTTGACATCGGGAGCAAGAAGTCACATTTTCAAACAGAGCTCTGAATGTCTCGGGACACACTCCACGCACAGCAGCCACACACACCCCAAAACCCATGGATGTTGGCATCCAACAAATGCTTGCCTTCCTGCACCATCATGGTATCTCCAATGCACTTACGGTTCACTTCTGCGCTTCAGTGCTGCACTTTGCATCGCACTAGTAAATACCCCTGGAATGCTGCTGCAAGGACATTTTGTGTGCAGTAACAGCTACCCAGCTCTTGACTTGGTCCAGGCTGAATCTCAAGGCTGCTCACTTGCTTTCTCAGCAGTCACTCACATAGCATCTACCTTGATGCTCACAACAGATCCTGCCTTCTCTTTTGGCGTTTCACTCTCTCACTCAGAACTAACAGGCACATGGTCCTTCTGTTTTGATGTGCCTTTTAGCATAGAGACAAAGCCAGGAAGCTTGTCATGATTAAAAACTGAAAAAACTGCAGATACGGTAAATCAGGAACAAAAACAGAAGTTGCTGGAAAAGCTCAGCAGGTCTGGCAGCATCTGTGAAGACAAATCAGAGTTAATGTTTCGGGTCTGGTGCCTCCTTCCTCAGAACTCATGATTATCAGCAGTTATCAGTAAAAGGGATCGGCAAATTACAGTATGGCACCATGTTATATAAATGCACATATCTCATGCCTGCACCATATGACAGGGACGTTAGGTAACAAACACACAGCATGTGCTTCAATTAAATGCTCATGTTTCAGAGTCAAAGGGGAGTAGTCCTCAGCTAAGTCAAGGGAGACACCCTTCAGCCAGGGTCCAGGCATAAGTCAAGGACAGGCTCCAAAATCAGTTGGGATAGAGACAGTTGTATCAGAGATAAAAGGTACTGCAGATGCTGGAGAATCCAAGATAACAAGGCGTGGGGCTGGATGAACACAGCAGGCCAAGCAGCATCATAGGAGCAGGAAAGCTTGACGTTTCGGGCCTAAACCCTTCATCAGAAATGGGGGAGGGGA
>JAHRHZ010000014.1:62640267-62655650 GCA_024137785.1 Ginglymostoma cirratum
TGACCTGTCCGTCCTCCCTGGACTGACCTATCTCCTCCCTACCCCACCACCTACACTCACCTTTACTGGCTCCATCCCCGCCTCTTCGACTTGTCTGCCTCCTCTCCACCTATCCTCTCCTCTATCCATCCTCTATCCACCTCCCCCTCTCTCCCTATTTATTTCAGAACCCTCTTCCCCTCCCCCATTTCTGATGAAGGGTTTAGGCCCGAAACGTCAAGTTTTCCTGCTCCTATGATGCTGCTTGACCTGCTGTCTTCATCCAGCCCCATGCTTGTTATCTGGGATAGAGACAGTTGGCAGCTTGACATTGTTAGAATCAGGGTCTCCTCCTCATAGGGGATGAGGAGTCAAAAGTCAGACATCCCACCACCCATCTTACCTCTTTTCGCCCAAATGGGGCTGTTTTCTCCTATGTTCAGAGAAATGGAGGGATTGAGTGAGATGAAAGTGGATGCCACAGTTTTCAGTGCTGGTGCAGGTATGGGAAACATGATGAGGTGTCCTGAGTGAGTGAGTAGGCAGTGGAGACATGATGCACGGTCAGCATTGTAGAAGCTGTTAGGGTGGGTGAGACTGAGTGAGGGAAGGTATTGCATCCATAATGAGAGCAGTAAGCATGAGATTTGGTGAGAGGTACGTGCAGTAGCAGAGATAGAGTGAGTGTGGAGATGCTGTCTGACCTACTGGGTATTCCTATCATTTTTCTGTTTCTTCCTTTGTCCAAAGAGATCAACCTATTATTCAAGCATTCAGCTGATAATTAAAAAGCTCAGTTCTCCTATAGACTGCAGGCAAGCACTTTCAATATGTGACAAGTAAAACCTGAAAACTATGCTAAGTTCATTGCAGAAAATATCTGCCGGGTATATTTTTCTTTAAGCACAATCCAATAGGACGGGAGGAGAGGAGCTTGGTGAATAAGCATAAAACATACTCAAGGAAAATAATACGTAGCTTGATTTCTACAATTTGCAACTTCTGTGTGCAATCATTTTATAATAGGTATTAAGTAATGATTGAGATCTTCTGTAAAATATTTCGTATTGCATGGTCATATACCAGGAGTAAAATTAGCTTAAGTAAATCATCAATAATGGGAAATTTAAGGGAACTGAAGAGTGACAAATCCCCAGGACCTAATGGTTTCCACCCACAGCTATTAGAGGAGAGAGGAAAGCACATTGCCGATGGCCTAACTAGAGTTCCTTGGAGTCAGAAGTTGTAACTCTGCATTGGAAAATTGCTGATGACAATCCGTTCTTTAAGAGAGGTAACAGAAGGAAACCAGGGAATAACAGGCCAGTTAGCCTAACATGTGTTGTGGGGAAATCATCAAGGATAAGATAACCAATCATCTTGAAAAATTTCAGTTAATCAGGTAGAGTCGGCATGGATTCATGAAGGATACATTAGGCCTGAAATTCCTCGTAGAGCTTTTTGAAGAAGTGAAACATTTGGCGGACAGAGGTAAATCAGACTGTAAAAGGATTGGTTGGGGTGTTTTTTAGAAGGCACGGAGTTAAATATAGTGAATACTCAATGAGATTTAGGAGTTTAGGTGCTTAGCTCTTTAAAATGCCATGAACGGGTGCAGAAAATCGTCAAGAAGGCTAACGCAATGCTGGTCTTCATATCTAAAGGGCTGGAATATAGGAATGCAAACATTATGCTGCAGTCATACAGAACCGTAGCTCGACCCCATTTAGAGTACCTTGAGCAGATCTGGATACCACACCTTAGGAAGGGTGTTTTGGCCTTGGAGGGAGTTCAATGCAGATTTAAAGGACAATATGTGGACTTCAGGGGTTAAGTAATGAGGAGACATTAGACAAATTAGGCCTTTATTCTCTAGAATTTAGAAGGTTAAGGAGTTAACTAATCGAGGTCTACAGAATATTAACAGGGAAAGCCAACGTAGATAAAAATAAACTATTTCCACTGGACAAAGATTCTAGAACTGGGGGATGTAGACTAAGAATTAAGGCCAGTCAGAAGAGGTGTTAGAAAGCACTTCTACTCACAAAGAGTAGTGGAGGTTTGGACTTCCTCAAATGGCAGTCAATGTTAATTTAATTGTTAAAGTTAAATTTGAGATGGATAAGTTTTTATTAAGCAAGGCTATCAAGGGATATGAACCCAAGGCAGCCATATGGAGGTAGGCCACAGATCAGCCACGATTTTATTGAATGGCAGGGAAGATTTAGAGGGCCTGAATGGCCTACTCATGTTCTTATGTTCCAATGTGTCCTTTTTTGTCATCACAATATTGCAAAGTTTGAACATGTGCTTACGTGTAGGCAGGTGTGAAATTTAAGGCTATTGCTGAACAATGGCTCATTATCACAATGGTTTTGTCAGATTAATTTATCATATGAACCTCTCAGGACTATTTAAGGACATAAAAAATACTTCAGCAGCACAAATGGACGTTCTCGTATTCACCTCACCAGATAGAAGATGTTACAAGTGAATCCATTGATGATGAGGATTTCAGTCTCCATTTGAGGCACTTTGTCAGAACTAGAGATTGAAAGCTCTCGGATTGTTGCTAGAAACTTGCCTATAGCCGTCTGTAAAGCTTCTTGAAAGTAAAGGAGACTCTCAGTGTCAAAATAAAACAGATTATTTCTCATAAACCCTGAGGACATTCAGATGTACAATACATAGAGATTGGTAATTAGTTGAATGCCGAGCAAGTTCTCAATCAAACCTCTTAGCAATCCTACAAGCAGTCAAATGTGCCATACAAGGGATAAACACGATGGAATATCACACTACCACGCAAATTTATCAATACCATTGGTTTTCCTTAAAAAAAGTAAAATACTTTTGTATATTTTGAAATCGTTGTTTTCTTTCCAAATTTAAATAACAATGAGAGGCTATTGCACCCTAAGCTTCATTGTTGATGTTCAGCTGCGTGGGTCACACTTCATTTGTAACCCTCTAGTGTGCCGCCTGCAAAACCCAATTATAATTTTGCTAATACTGTATTTTGGAATGTACTAACCCCGAAAAATATTTATTCCAGCATGCCAAGCATGAACTTGACAAAATCCTTGCCTCTTGCATCTGGTTGTTGTAAGATGTGTGCTGTCAATTCAAACCGTTTTTTGATAGGTTAACCGATATCTCAGGAATCAACTGTACAATCTTTTGTCATTGTGGAATCAGTGGGGAATGCAGTACAACCATAAGATAATGATCTGTGGCCACTCCCTTGAAACTTCGAGAAATACAGATGATCATAGGCCATTAAATATTCATGCAGTGCTTTCTTTCGCAGTAGAAGTTCTATAAATGTTTGAACGGGCACTTAGGCAAGTACAGTCACGTTGCTTCGTATCTTAGGAATGCCACTTTGTTAAATGAAATCCTGCATACTTCTTCGATACTGCTGAATTCTGGTGCTGAATCTTATGAAATGTAATATTCAGAATGTCAAAGAATAAGAAGTTGTGATATATCCCACCGTATGACATCCACCATGCATTCCAACAGACCTCACATTGAATAGGTTACTTTAGAAATACAGCCACAGTTGTTGTGTAAACAAACAGCAGAATCAATTTATACCACATGAGATCCCATAAACAGTAACAGAGATGAATTATTAAATAATTTGATTAAATTAAAAATGCTGACGAGGATGTTAAGAGAATTCTTTGATCTTGTTTGACTTCTCAACAATCAATCCATGCAGGACAGAGCATTTGGTAACGTTAATGCCAATTAATAAACCAGAACCTGGCTCCACCCTGTTCACATCTCCTACCCCCATACTTAATTGCAGGCTGGTTCTGTTTTGGAACTGGTCAAATGCTCTAGGGTTTTTGACCAATTTCATAGAAACATAGAAGATAGGAGCAAGAAGAGGCCATTCAGCCCTTCGAGCCTGCTCCGCCATTCATCACGATCATGGCTGATCATCCAACTCAACAGCCTAATCCAGCTATCTCCCCATAACCTTTGATCCCATTCACTCTAAATGCTACATCTAGTCGTCTCCTGAATATGTTCAATGTTTTGGCATCGATTACGCCCCTGCAGTAATGAATTCCACAGGATTACCACTCTTTGAGTTAAGAAATGTCTCCTCATCTCCATCCTAAATCGTCTACCCAAAATCCTTATACTGTGACCCCTGGTTCTGGACACACCCCGCGTCGGGAACATACTCCCTGCATCTATCCTGTCTGTCCTGTGAGAATTTTATAAGTCTTTATGAGATCCCACTCATTCGTCTGAACTCCAGCGAAAACAGTCTCAGGCTAGTCAATCTCTCCTCATACGTCAAACCCATCATCCCCAGAATCAGCCTGGTAAACCTTTGCTGCACTCCCTCGAGAGCATGACCATGCTTCCACAGAAAAAGAGACCAAAACTGCACACAATATCCAACTTGATTTGATGCCTATAACATATTTTTAATTCATTCAGGGGATATGGGCTTAGCCGGCTTGGCCAGTATTTATTGTTCAATCCTAGTAGCTATCTTCATTATGGTTAGTGAATAGGTGTTCATTTTTATAACAGACTGACAAGTTGAAGGGATTTAAAATCTTTGAATAGGTTTCAAGAAGGACAGTCTTTTCAGAATGAAAATACTACACAGATGAATCAGAGCTCTCTTCGGTTGTTAAAAACTTTATATATCCTTGCAAGGCATCTGCAGTCTATCTGTGGTAGATGCTGGCGAATGGGTTTATGAGCTTACATAAGGTGGCATTGGAGTATTGGAAACATGGAGGTGGCTTGAGCTACAGAGGGACATGATGGTAGCATAAGGGATATGAAAGGACATGGGAGGGGAGATGAGGAGTGAGAGCTAAATGTCTTTACAACCTTTCATAAAACGGCACCAAAGTCTGAGAGAATCAAGGCAGGCCTTCTAAGTAGCCTCCACCAGCACCCCCATCTCAACCCCTCCCCCACCCCACACCAGTCCCCCCGTACTCCCCTGGATACTTGCCCACCTCTATGAGTGCTTCTGAATTATGCTTGTGGGAGGTGGGGGTCCTAACTCGATCACACCCCATCCCACAGAAATGGAGTCGGAAGATTTCACAAATGGAACCTTCCACCTTCGTAGTGAAAATCTGTCCTTAATCAGAGTAATCAAGACATAGAGCAAGGAACAGACCCTTCAGTCCACCTCGTCCATGCTGATCACATATCCTAAATAAATCTAGTCCCACTTGCCAGCATTTCACCCATATCCCTCTAAACCCTTCCAACTCATGTACCCACCCAGATGCTTTTTAAATGTAATCGTACCAGCCTCCACCACTCCCCCTGGTAGTTCATTTCATGCATGCTTAAAACAGGGCGACTAGAATTGCACGCAGTATTTCAGTTGTGGCCTAACCAATGTCCTGTATAGCTGCAACATGACATCCCAGCTCCTATGCTCAATACACTGCCCAACAAAGGCAAGTACACCAAATACCTTCTTCACTATTTATCTACCTGCAATTCCACTTTCAAGGAACTATGAATCTGCACTCCAAGGTCTCTTTGTTCGGCAACACTCCCTCAGGGCCTTACCATTAAGTGTATAAGTCCTGCTCTGATTTGCCTTTCCAAAATGCAGCACTTCAGATTTATCTGAATTAAACTCCAACTGCCACTCCTTGGTCCATTGGCCCATCTGATCAAGGTCCCGAAGTACTCTGAGGTAACCTCCTTCGCTGTCCACTACACCTCCAATTTTGGTGTCATCTGCAAACTTACCAACCACACCTCCTATGTTCACATCCAAATCATTTGTATAAATGATGAAAACCAGTGGACCCAGCACAAATCCTTGAGGCACACCACTGGTCTTAGGCCTCCAGTCAGAAAAGCAAACCTCCACCACAACCCTCTGTCTTCTATCTTTGAGCCTGTTCTGTATCCAAATGGTTAGTTCTCCCTTTATTCCGTATGATCAACATTGCTAACCAGTTTATCATGAGGAATCTTGTCAAATGCCTTACTGAAGTCCATATAACACATCCACCACTCTGCCCTCATCAATCCTCTTTGTTACGTCCTCAAAAAGCTCAACCAAGTCAGTTGTTCTTTTGAACTCTAACACTTAGAGAATTCTTCCTTCTCATATTCCCTCACACTCTAACTCTTATCTACCTGTAACCCTCAGCAGACATCCAACCCTGATTCAATGTATTCCAGAAATTTCATTACATGAAGCATTTTCTCCCAATATCTTACCAATGGCCCCTCCTCCTTTACTATACCTATCTGAAAGGCAGCATTTGAGACACACAGCAATGCAGAATCGCTGAGCAAAAACTGATAGCCACATTCTGTACCCGTAAAGATGGCCTCAACCATGATCTTGGGTTCATGTCACACTACATGTAACCCCACCACACTGTCCTGTATCTGCAAAATCTTCCTTACTATCCTATTTTGACACCATCACCTTGATAACTTTTTATGATCTCTCTACCTTAATTAGTTTGTACACTTTTGGATTACTTGTTAATTTGGTTAGCCCTTGGCATGCGACTTTCATACCTATCATGTTACTCCAGCCACTTGGTTTGTCCCCAGCACCACCTCATTTTTAATTTTTTGTAATCATCTCTCTGTCTCATTTAACTAGGTCATAGGTCAATCCTTCGCTTGCTATTCAGCTGTTGACACTTTACTCACACCGTCTGACACTTTCGATCACCTTCAAAAACTTGTTATTCAGCCTGTCGACTCTCCACTCACACCATTTGTATTATCTTTTGAGTTATTGAGCTTCCGCCTGTAAATTCTGTACATGTGTTCTTCACTCCAGTTCACTTGATAAAGGAGCAGCATTCCGAAAGCATGTGATTTCAAATAAACCTGTTGGACTATAACCTGATGTCATGTGACTTCTGACCATGGTTCAGTAAGAAATTCAATAATGCGCTAATCTAAACTAAAAAGAACATAGAACAGTACAGCACAGTATAGGCCCTTTGGCCCATGATGTTGTGCCGAACTATTATCCTACTCTAAGATCAAACTAAGCTGCATACCCTACATTTTATTATCATCCATGTGCCTATCCAAGAGACGCCTGAATGCCCCTAACATATCTGACTCTACTCCCACTGCTGGCAGTGCATTCCACACATCCACAACTCCCTGTGTAAAGAACCTACCTCTGACATCTCCTCTATACCTTCCTCCAATCACCTTAAAATTATGCCCCCTTGTGATAGTCAATTCCACCCTGGGAAAAAGTCTCTGGCTATCCACTCTATCTATGCCTCTCATCATCTTGTACACCTCTATCAAGTCATCTCTCAGCCTTCTTCGCTCCAATGAGAAAAGCCCTAGCTCCCTCGACCTTTCCTCATAAGACCTGTTCTCCAGTCCAGGCAGCATCCTGGTAAATCTCCTCTGCACGCTCTCTAAAGCTTCCTCATCCTCCCTATAATGTGGGCTACGTGCACCTTTGTCATCGTCTTGGGGCCAAAACAGCAGATTTAAAATGGACAACACATTTGCAATAAAGATTGTGCACTGAACAGTGTCTCATGATAATTGCATGTGATCAAAAAATTTTTTTAAATGGGCTTTTATACAAGAAATTGCCGTAAGAGAGTGGTCAAACTGAACCAGCACCGTCTGGAGCGCACCTGGAATTTTTCCAAACAGGACGACACATTTTCTAAACAACCTGTTCAGAGATGTTATTGCACACCTAGGACGGAGCTTGAACCTAGGCCTCCCACCTCAGAATTAGGGACTCTACCACTATGTCACAAAATTCCCCCTCCAAACAGGAAAACAACTATATATCTTCTTAACCAGATTGCAGGACATTGATGAACAGCACAGAGTCTGAACTGAGATGCGTTATTTGGAATATTTACTTCAATGTCATATCAGGTACAGGCAGTGAAATTAAATAATGGAAAAAATTGGATTAATGGACAAGGATGAAATGGATAAAAAGAAAAATGTTTCTGAAGTAATAATTACAATGTGAAAATTAAAATTCAAAATTCTTATTGGAAAAAAAACCCAGTGCCAGAGAGGCTGTAACTTAGACTAATCACACTTAAAACTTGATAGTCAAGCTCCAATGCTTACTTGTGTATTTAGTCACTATGATTCTATTTGCCTCAATAAGACTTTATCTACAAGATATCAGTGTGGAATGGCTGCTAAAGGAGCAGAGCACCTCAGACAGCAACTTCCAGACTACGCATTAGTTTGGAGGAGTTTGCATGGTTGTTATTATCTGCACAGATGCTGTCTACGTGACCTGCTAAGCATTCAAATATTTTCTGTTTAAATCTTAGACTTCTAGCATCCAGTATGTTTTAATGGGTGTGATTTTCCCCTCTCTGAAGGTGGTCAGGTGTGCTGAGAAGGGAAAAAAAGGGGCAAATTGGGCCTGGAGAGAAACTCAGCCCTTCTCGCCAGCCTACAAATTAAGCTTTGGGTGAGAATGTTCATGGATAACCTTCTCTTCTTACAAGTAATTAAAAAATGCGGACAAATACCACCCCATGTTTGTGGAAAAAAATGAACACTGGCAGATGCTATATAAAAAGCATCTTAGTGAGGTAATATATAGGTTTTAAAAGAAGGTATTCAATTTTTTGTTTACTGTTTTTGCAAGTTGTTATAAAACACAAAGTAAGTTTACCCTATATTGCTTCAAGCAGACACCTATTCTCCAGACGAAAAGAATTAAAATCTATATTGCTCTGTTCCTATATGTTTCTCTGCAATTTTGAGTGTTTCCCTCAAGGTGTGAACAATTTTTGTGTTTGGGAAACATGTTGATGTACATGAAGTAGGAAGGGCTATTTCCTGCACTCACCTTGGTTTCAAAGCAGATTGGGCTCAAATACTTTCGACTAAGCCATTAGATGAAAGGAGTTGCAAGTATTACTTTAACCTTGCATATTCAGGAAGTGAGTTTTGTGTAGAAGCCGCAACTCAAAGGTCATCAGGGAACCAATAGCAAATCAATTGGCCCGATTTTAATTCTATGCAAGTGAACAGGCTTTGAGTGAATAAAAATTTGGTACATTGAAGACGATTTAGTTCATTTCTCAAGTGGTCTTTGGCTCTTCAAGCTTGAAACTATGTGCTTGTGGCAGGGCAGTCAGAATTCCCTGAACTTTGTGGTGAGACTTGTAGTTACAGACCTCTCAGGTCTGCAGATCTGATCCATTTCTCCCCTCGTTGTTGATGCAAGGTTCTTCCAGAGGCAAGTTATGATTGTGCCACAATAATGGCTAGTGCACACAGGAACTGACAATAACTCAGTCTAGTCGGATGTAATGTATTGTAAGCATCCTGAACCCATTAGTGTCAAGGACATGTATGGTAGGGGGAGGGAATTACAGGGAAATGTTTTTCTTCGCACAGTTCCATTGGTACTGACTTTGTCTCAAAAGTAGCACTCTCAACCATTAGTCAGATGATTGTGTAGTTGAAGTTCCATTCCAGACACTTCATTATAAAGCCTTGTGGCACTTCAGTATACGAGTAAGGGAATGTTGTATTGTCAAGTGTATCATCTTTTCAATGAGGTCAAGTCACTACAGCCTTACGAGATCATAGGGCTGCTCTCCTATTAGAGAAAGACGACTGGTGGGGGAACAGGTTGAGATTGAGAATCCCTCATGGTAACTTCAGTTAGTGTGGGAACTGAGCCCGCACTGTTGGCAAATTGGTCACAAACCAACTGAGCTAACCAACTTACTGCAATACGGCAATGACCACTCATCATGAGTATTGAGCTGATTATGAAGCACTCTGGAATGTTCCGGGGTTGTGAAAGGATCTAAGTAAGTACAAATCTGTGCTTCTAATAGGTCTACTGTTTCGTCTTGGTGTCTGTTTTCTATCTATGAAGCACTTTAGGACAATGACTACATTTACATTACTTCATAAAGACATTGCTGTTCATGTTGCAAACTCATTTTTGTGACTCTATGTTCCACATAACATTTCACCAAGGGATCGCTGCATGTGTCAATGCCAACAGAAAGTGTGTTCAGAAGGCATCACATAAGAACTTTCTCTTTTACTCAGCATTCACATGTTCAGTTTCTGCTAGAAATGATTGAACAATGACAATAAGCAGGAGCTCCAATTGATTTTTATCCCTTTCTATGGGCACATCCTGTCACCACCATCTTAGTGATATCAATTTTCTTAAAACAGACAGCAGATCGAATCTGGGACAATTCAGGTCACATCGATGTTAAGCCTAAGCCTTGTCAAGGTTCTGGAATTTGTTATATTCCGATATAGGATTCCCCAAATTGTTAACATTCCCGATCAATTTAAAAATGGATCCTTTTCTTGCAGGTACCTTTCTCCCAGACCCAAATGAACTTATATTTTAAAAGGAACTAATTTAATCGACTTTCTTCAGTTAACGAAGAGTGAGTTTATTAATAACTAAATGCAAGAACAATCGTAACACATACACACACAGTTTAGAAATTAGAGGTGAGTACATAATGAGAAAAGTTAATAAAATTTAAAAATTTGATATCCGGATCAGTCATAGAGTCATAGATATGTACAGCATGGAAACAGACACTTCGGTCCAATTCATCCATGCTGACCAGATATCCTAATTTAATCTAGTCCCATTTGCCAGCATTTGGCCCATATCCCTCTAAACCCTTCCTATTTGTATATCCATCCAGATGCTCTGGCAGCTCATTCCATACATGCACAACGCTCTGCATGAAACAGTTGCCTCTTAGTTGCCCTTTAAATCTTTCCCCTCTCACTTTAAACCTATGCCGTCTAATTTTGGATTCCCCTACCCTGGGTAAAAGCCCTTGACTATTCACCCTATCCTTGCCCCCCACCCTGACTTTGTAAACTTCTATAAGGTCACCCCTTAGCCTCCGATGCTCCAGAGAAAATAGCCCCAGCATATTCAGCCTCACCCTTTAGCTCAAATCTTCTGAATTATTTGTGAAAATAGGTAGTTGAACATTGTAGCTGTTGCAATGGACCCTATCGGTAATGTTGACATTCGTAGGAGAACAGCTGAGTTCAAGATTCTTAGTTTTACTGTTTGATTGGCAGTCTGTTGTTCTGATTCCTTTCACCTATGATGGAATTGCAGCATTCAGGGTGTGAGAGAGAGAGAAAAAGAGAGAGTTTGTTGTGTTGTTGCCTGTTGTCTGGCTTACTAACTTACTGTCTGTTAGCACTCAGAGTAAGCGACATTTACCTGCAACACAGGGATGATGAGGTGATAGTCCTTAACTGTGACTTTCACTGCATGCTAATACTCATACACAGGCTGATATACACAAGTATCTTAGCTCACTGATATATGAGAGCATTCTGTCCTACTGGCACATGGGTACGGTTGAAACTGGCTTTTTAATCCTTGTCCTCACGTATTGTGCAAAGGGATAAAAAATACAAACTGGACATAATCGGTAGTGGGTTACTTGCTGTTGAGCTGTGGGTCATCATCTCTTTTATATTATTATCGTCACAAAAATGACAGCCCAGATTATATTGACTTGCCTTTTCCTTCTTTAGTGATTTGTTTTTTAGAGTTCCTTTCTTATCTTCATGAAGATCTTTTTCTCACAAGTTACATTTGCAACTATTTTTGGCTGTATCAGTCCTCTTAAATACCACTTTTCAGAAGTACAAGCTAAAAATGCTCACTGTACAATGGATTTTGACCCATGGCCATGACACTTATAGGTTAAGCAGCTGGGAAATTAGTGCAGATGCAAATTTATCAACTTTGTGAGAAATGTGATTACTTATTCAAACAAATTCATGACCATAATTTCATTTTCACTGTTCATGTGTGAGACATAGAACTTTTCACTGATCTTGTGATGTTCATTTAGTGCTTTCTAAATGGTTACAACGATTAAAACATTTTCATGTCAATTAATGCATTTCATCAAGAGAATTTAAAAGGAACCAGCAGCAGGGTAGTTAATATGATGAACAGGCAATTCTGGGAGCATCACTTGAAGTTGAAAGTTAGAATGGATCCTGTAAACTCCTAAATTGAAACATGTTTATTTAAATCAACCTTATAGTTAGACTGTTCCAGAGGCTTTTGGCCAAGGAGGTAAAGTGCACTTTTTCTCATCTGCTCTTAGGTTTAATTGTACCTGAGAACACTGCCTTCCTCTTGATAGAATCACCTATGTATGAATAAAAGAAGTGGATTAATATCGCCCTGACTTACCGCCTGAGGGAGAGGCAGAGACAGGAACTGTTGGAAAGAGGAAAGGAGGATAAAAGAAAGGCAATAAAATGTATTCAGAAACACAACAAAAAATACCTGTGTGTAAATGCTTATTTTATAGTGGAAAGTTGAAGAACTCTGTTACACTGCCAAACTGGAATGTTTGTAGATTCATGATTTATTAGGAATTCTCACACAGTTGACAGCAATCAATTTGGATTCCTGTACAGCCACTACCGTCTGATGGATGTTGCAATAAATATGAATGGATACTTCAATTATTATTAGGTTCAGGGGAGAATTGAAGTCGTCATTACAAATAGTTCTACAGCCAGAGAGGCCATATAACCCCTATTGTGGAAATAACTAGGAACAATCTTGCTTACCTAGCCATCAATCAGCCACCTTGAGTGCCTGGGAGTGTTAGACCGACTGGATTTTCAGCATCAGTCTTCACAATAATAATGGGTTTACCATGTTGACTGCACAGTAATAGATTAAAGAAATCGACTTTATGTCTGTCTTCCCAACACTTCCTTCTGGGTTCTGCAACAAAATAACATATCGCCTTATTATGAGTTTGGTGTGGTTCTTTTTTCCGTTCCAAGTCTTTTCCTTCACTGTGGACTCCAGTGTCACACATTATTACTGACCAAGGTGGAAAGCCAGCCAGGTACTTCAGAGCTCTACTGAGCTGCCCTTATAACAGTACATGACTTAAATAAATTGTCTTCCTCTTTCCCACCCCTATTGACAGGGAAGCACTTGATCTTCACTGGCCTTCTCCCCTCACGGTGAAGCTGAGCTGTGGAACCTGCTGTTTGAAGAAGTATGGACAGGAACCTCAATCCAGTCACTCTGGGGTGGGCATACTCTGTAATGCTGCTGCTTACAGCTTTCATTAGTTCCTTTATCAAACAGCACATTATTCGACATTAGGTTAGACCATGGAGAAAAAGCCTTTTGTAGTACATGAATATGGAATTTTCGGGGCATTCTTTAATTGCTTCCTACATTTGTAAAGTATTTCTCCCAAGAGATTTGGACAAATGTAATTTTGGCATTGGAGCTATAATAACTCTTTGAATTTTCTGACTCTTTACAGTATTACCTCCCCTGGGGGTAGCACGGCAGCCTGGTGATAATGATTTCTTGTCCTTTAAAGTTCTTTCGATAACAACTAGGGACCCCATGGATTCTCAAGAACTCAACAGCATGGTGAGATTGCAGGCCGCAGATTCTATTAGCCATTCTTAAAGAAAGGCATCAGTCAGATATTGGTGACATTCTGAAATGGCTTTGATATTATTATACAGGCACCAGGTTTTCAGTTCAATCTTCACGGTAGTCTTGGTCTTTGATTTAGCTTATAACTCATGTTTTATCACCCCTATTCCTTAGGGATGGATTCTGACTGGCCTAGAAGTGTGTGACCTACAATTAAACAATTTAACAATTCACGCAACTGTTATTTCTCATTTAAAAAGCCATCACTGTAAAAGATGTGGTGGTTTTCTCTTTAACCTAATTTTCATTTTTAAAAATGGCTTAGTGCCATCTTCTTGGTACGATGTGATGTGATTACGCACAGCAAAGCCACTGCTAAGGAGACTCATTATAGGAAGCTGAAGCCACAAGAATGAACAAAGCAAGTAACTAGATTCCAGGAGGTGCAGTTCACATATTCAGTATTGTATTAACCTCTTTGAACCTCAGGGGCTTCAGTGGACGCATACACATTGAGCTGGGTATTGATTTTTTTTATCTTCATCACACAGCTGCAATCATCCTGATATTTTATAAACACCTTTCTACTTTTTGGGGTGAATGCACACAATAGCCATATCACCAATGCACAGAATACTGACAGAGCATTGCTTTCTTTCCAAACTTTGTCAGCATTTCGTTTCTGTCTACATGGTTTTTGAAAAAAAACTCTTCTGAATGCTGCAAAATGGGATTATCCAAGCACATAGAAGAAATGCCTAAGTCAGATTTTTTTTAATTCAGCCATGGGATGCAAGCATCACTAACAAGGTCAATCACACATGCCCTTGAGAAAGGGAAGGATGATGAGCTGTTTGAAGCTCTACAGTCCATGTAGTGTAGGCACACATGTGGGAAGAGAGTTCCAGCACTTTGGTCCAGCCATAGTGAAAGAACAAGTTGTTTCCAAATCAGAATTGTGTGTGACTTAGATAGGAATTTACAGTGGCTGCTGGTCCCATGCGTCTACTACTTTGTTCTAGATGGATGAAATCACGAGTTTGGAAGCTGCTGTCACAGGGCCTTTGGCAAATTGATGCCGTGCATTCTGTAGACAGGACACTCTGCTGTCAATTTGCGCTAGTAGTGGAAGGAGTGAATAAGGTGATGGATAGGGTGCCAATCAGAAAGGCTACTTTATCTTGGATGCTGATGAGCAAATCTTTGTAATCGATGTGTAATTGAATGTACATGCCAGGAATAGAGATACAATAATTTATAACAACAATTAGGAGAGACATGATCTGGTTGTAAATTAAGATCCTTTTACTTTAAGACTGATGCCTTTTCTCCAATGGGTGATTCTTTATACCTGGAATACATGCAGCTATTGCAAGATTAAAGTAATTTTTTTTAAAAACTGAGAATCAAAGCAATGGGCTGTCACAGTTGAGTCAATATCTGTGACTACTTGGATGTTGCGGTGAATATTTTCCACTTTGTCAGCTATATTTAAAGGAAAAACATCATTATCAGAGTATCTGTCAGTTAGTAAAACTGTCAGGTTGTTTCAGAAACCTGTTTGGGTGGGAATCCAAGATTATTTTTTGAGATTTACTTGGGAACAGTAGTGACAGTATTCAATATTTTGTGCATTTGGAGTTATGTACCATTGGTGTCCTTGCTGTGCTTTGGAATATATGGGAAAGCGTATATGTGACTTCATAATAATTGGAATATTCACACAGATTACTAAAAGGTAGCCGCAGAATAAAGCAAGATCAATCTTGAGATATACCTGTGTTATTTATAACACAGAGATAACAAGGTGTAGGGCTGGATGAACACAGCAGGCCAAGCAGCATCAGAGGAGCAGGAAAGCTGACGTTTCGGGCCTAGACCTTTCTTCAGAAAATTTTCTGAAATAGGCCCGAAACGTCAGCTTTCCTGCTCCTCTGATGCTGCTTGGCCT
>JAHRHZ010000014.1:62656050-62766947 GCA_024137785.1 Ginglymostoma cirratum
CAAGCAGCATCAGAGGAGCAGGAAAGCTGACGTTTCGGGCCTAGACCTTTCTTCAGAAAATTTTCTGAAATAGGCCCGAAACGTCAGCTTTCCTGCTCCTCTGATGCTGCTTGGCCTGCTGTGTTCATCCAGCTCTACACCTTCTTATCTCAGATTCTCCAGCATCTGCAATTTCTACTATCTCTGAAACAACTTATTTATAACACATCTTTGATTTTGTTTTGACCATTCAATTGAAATAGAAAAAGTGCAGTGTAATCTTGGGCTGGGTTAGTAAGTTTTGCAGACAATACAAAGACACGTGGAGTTGTGGGTAGGGTAGAAGATTGTCAAAGGATTCAGCGGGATATAGATCAGTTGCAGATGTGGGAGGACAAATGGCAAACGGAGTTTAATCGAGGTAAGTGTGAGGTATTGCACTTTGGGGAGTCAAATGTTAAGGAAAAGTATATGATTAATGGCAGGATCCTGAATAGCATTGATATACAAAGGGATCTTGGGGTTCAAGTCGATAGCTCCTTGAAATTGGCCTCACAAGAACATAAAGTAGGAAAGAAGGCACATGGCATGCTCTCCTTTATTGGTCAGGGAATTAAGTACAAGAGTCAGGGTGTCATGTTGCAGCTTTGGAAGACTTTGGTTATGCCACACTTAGAGTTTTGCGTTCAATTCTGGTCACCACATTACAGGAAAGATGTGGAGACTTTGCAGAGGGTGTAGAAGAGGTTTACCAGGACGCTGCCTGGATTAGAGGGTATGAGTTATAAGGAGGGGCTAGAAAAACTCGGGTTGTTTTCCCTGGAGCAGTGGAGACTGAGGGGATACTTGATAGCAGTCTATAAAATTATGTGATGCATAAATAGGGTTAACGGTCAGAATCTTTTCCCAGAGTTGAAATGTCTGAAACTAGGGGGCATGCATTTAAGGTGAGAGGGGAAAAGTTCAAAGGAGATGTGAGGAACAAGTTTTTTATACAGGGAGTGGTATGGATCTGGAACGCACTGTCGGGGGTGGTGGAGGCAGATATGATACGTGTGTTTAAGGGACTTTTAAAAAACTCATGAATATGCAAGGTATGGAAGGATATGGACCAAGGTCAGGCAGGAGCGATTAATTTAATTTGGCGTCATGTTCAGCACAACATCATGGGCCGAAGGCACGTTCCTGTGCTGTACTGTTCTATGTTCTATGGATATGTATATATTATCGGGGAGGCGATGGCGTAGATGTATTATTGCTGGACCGTTAAACCAGGGAGCCAAATAACATTCTGGAGACTTGGGTTCAAATTCGACCACAGTAGATGGTGGAATTTGAATTCAATAAATATCTGGAATTAAGAATCTAATGATGACTGTCGATTGTTGGAAAAACCCACCTGGTTCACTAATGTCCTTTAGGGAAGGAAACTGCTATCCTTACCTGGTTTAGCCTACATGTGACTCCAGACCCACAACAATGTGGTTGACTCTTAACTGCCCTCTGGGCAATTAGGGATGGGCAACAAATGCTGCCTAGCCAGTGATGACCTCATCCCATGAATGAATAAAGAATTGCAAGCTCCCACCAGGGCCCCTTTCGACAAGGGGGCTTTTAAACATGGCAGCCTGCAACCTTTTGTTCACCCTGTAATACACAAGGTGGAAGGGCATTGAAATTGGCAGACTACCCACCATGTGTAAATAAACAATGAAGGGTCGTGTGAGCTTGCAGACAGAACCTGGCACCCAATACCCCTCTTCTTGAGCTCTAGGAATTTTGCCCACTGTGAAATTCTGGGGCAATTATGTTTCTCTTCCTGCAGTACCGACAGTGCCCACACCTGAGCACTGGTGTTGCTGGGAGTGATGGAACCTCCAACCAATCAGATTGGCCAGTAGCTCCTAATAGTGGGACTTTCTACCGAAAGATATGATATGACACTGGTAGCCAATTTAGCCCACCGTCAGTAGGACACCTTGCATACAAGAGGCAATGCAGCTTCCACCTGCTATTCCTTCAGGGTTGGAGGGGTGCATTGGTCATCAACCCTGTATTTCCCCCTCCTGCCAATAAATTTTTGCCCCTTGTTTATCAAATTTTCATTGATTGCTGTTCCTGTCTTTCCTGATTCCAATGCAGAAAATTACAATTATCTAGCAATTGCCGGACACAAATGCTATTTGTGACTTACCAGTCTGAGCCAGAGTGTTGTCCCACGTCTTACAGCAAGAGGACTGATAAATGGCACTGAGCCCTGTATTCATCAGTGACTATCATCACTTCTGATCCTATTCTGAAAGGGCATTGATGAGAAAACGATTGACTAGGGATATTGCTTGTAGCTCAGGGACTAAGGTGGGAAGAAGTTGCCCCTGATATTGGGAAGAAAAGAGAGAAGCAGCCTCAAAAGAGGCATTCCCCTGGTCAGGAGAAGGCTAGAGAAGCATAGACAGTGGCTGCAAGGAGAAGAATACCCTTCCCCTGACATTGGGTAGATTGCCTGAGAGTCAGCTTCTTTATTCTATTTCACGGGATGTGGGTGATTCTAGCCTTAAACTGAGTGACTAAAAATTAAATGCATCATATTTGTCCAGCATATAAGATGTTGCTTCCATTCAGGTGCACATTGAAGGAGATGAAAGTTGTAAAACCTGCTCTTTTCAAGTTTGATAATTGAACCATGCCAAGCGCCAGCTAATTTGAAAAGGGGTTTGGTATTAATTTGGTGAGCTGCCAAAGACACCATCCAGACAAATAAATCTCAAGTGAGCAATAGCTTCAATGGCAACCAATGACAACCTAGCATGGGAGAAGGCTAATTGCAGGAGTAATTATAACCTATGGAATACTAATCTAGTTATATAACTTCTGGCTGTTTTATTCTCTGTGCATAATAGTTTTGGCATTATTCACAGGTAAAAGAAAGCGCAGATTGTGAAAAATTGCAATGAAACAGTAATGCTGTTGTGTCGAGATTGGCAGAACATGGCATCTCAAATTTTAAATTATTTTCATACCAGGTGCACATCTGTTATCAGGTTGCTCCATCCGTCTTTACAAATGTCACAAAAACTCAGGGTTCTAACATGTGATTATTTTGACTGTGAGGCACTTGACTCAGTCCTTTATGAAAATAATAGGACACATTGATATCATTCGTACCCCCTCCAGACAAGGATTTATCAGCTTCCTTTTTTAATGGTCTTTTTGATGTCACTCTCTGTTGCTCACAGTCATTAGGTTTTCATCAAGATGAAACCAATGAGTTTGATTTCAAAAATCCATTGGATAAACCTTCAAGCAGATTTCAAACCAAGCCAATCACCTTATATACAAATTACATCCATCATTTATTTTGCAACTGGCAACTGCTGAAAAATAAATGCTCAGCAGCCAATTTTACTGCCAGTCAATATTATTCAAGAACTGTCACCCTATTTCTTAAGAAATGAAGCAGCAAGAGGCATGTATAAACATGAAGTGGCTTTTATTATTCATTCACAGGATGAGGTTATTGCTGACCAGGCAGAGGGCAGCTCAGAGTCAACCACTTTGCTGTGGGTCTGGAGTCACATCTAGGGCAGACCAGGTAAGGATCAATGGACCCCAACAATCAGCAATGGATTCATGGTCATCATTAGACCCTGAATTCCAGATATTTATTGAATGAAAATTCCACCATCTGCCATTGCAGGATTTGAACCCAGGTCCCCAGCACACTATCTGAGTCTCTGAATTAATAGTCCAGCGATAACACCACTAGGTCATTGCCTCCCCTGTATTCATTGAGCCCCAAACCCTCCATCTATTGAGATAGAGAGTTCCAAAGTAACGCATTTTTCTGAGAGAATAAATTTCACATTTCTGTCCTAAGAAGGTGATACAATTTTAAAACTGTGCCTCCTAGTCTGACCCACAAGAGAACACAACTTTTCCACGTCTACATTGTCAAGACCATTCGGGATCTTAAACACTTCCATTCAATCACTTCTCACTCTTTTAAACTCTATTGGAAATAAACCCAGACTCTTCAACTTTTCCTCATAACGCAACCAACTCATTCTAAGAATCAATCAAGTAGAACCCCTCTGAACCACCTTTATCAACCTTTGTTAAATAATGAGACTAAAATTGCACATAGTATTTAACGTGATCTCACTAATACATTGTATAACTAAAGTAGAACGTCTTTACTTTTAATGTTCAATTCTCTTTATAATACGACAAGTAGTTCAAAAATGTATAACTCCATGTTTTTTATGTTATTTTCCCATAATTGTATGAATTCTGTGATATTGTGGATTAGTAAGTATGTGCCATAATTGTTGGAAATGATTGAATACAATAATGCTTGACTGCAGCAAAAAGAATTGAGCTGTCATGTAAGTATCACAGAATTTCATTAATCATGCTGAGGAACTGTGTGGAGTAAGCTGATGCTTGCTGTTTTCTAGGCTCAGGGTCTCAGATGATTAAACTTTGATGAATTCCTGCAATGCCGAGCATTGCCGATGACTGGACTATAATTCATGGACTATTGTTTGTTCTGCCTTTTATCAGTTGCTTATGCATTGAGTTGCTCATGGGCCAGTTGTCCAGTCTAACTTGTACTTCCTTATCAACCTATTTAAACATAGAATAAGAACATAAGAACATAAGAACTAGGAGCAGGCCCCTCGAGCCTGCCCCGCCATTTAATAAGATCATGGCTGATCTTTTTGAGACTCAGCTCCACTCACCCGCCCATACACCATAACCCTTAATTCCTTTACTGTTCAAAAATTTATCTAGCCTTGCCTTAAACACGTTCAGTGAGGTAGCTTCAACCGCTTCACTGGGCACGGAATTCCACAGATTCACAACCTTTTGGGTGAAGAGGTTCCTCCTGACTTCAGTCCCACATCTGCTTCCCTTTATTTTGAGGCGATGCCCTCTAGTCCTAGTTTCTCCTGCTAGTGGAAACAATCTCCCTGCCTCCACCTTGTCTATTCCCTTCATAATCTTACATGTTTCTATAAGATCTCCCCTCATTCTTCTGAATTCCAATGAGTATAATCCCAGCCTACTCAATCTCTCTTCATAATCCAACCCTCTCAACTCTGGAATCAACCGAGTGAATCTCCTCTGCACCCCTTCCAGTGCTAGTATATCCCTTCTCCAGTAAGGAGACCAAAACTGCACACAGTACTCCAGGTGTGGCCTCACCAGGACCCTATACAGCTGCAGCATAGCCTCCCCGTTTTTAAACTCCATCTCTCTAGTAATGGCAGACAAAATTCTATTTGCCTTTTTAATTGCCGGCTGCACCTGCAATCCTACTTTTAGCGATTCATGCACAAGGACACCCAAGTCCCTCTGCACAGCAGCGTGCTGCAATTTTTTACCATTTAAAACATAGTCCATTTTGCTGTTATTCCTATCAAAATGGATGATCTCACATTTATCAACATTGTACTCCATCTGCCAGACCTTTGCCCACTCACTTAGACTATTGATATTCCTCTGCAGACTTTCAGTGCCTTCTGCACACTTTGCTCTTCCACTCATCTTAGTGTCATCTGCAAATTTTGACACACCACACTTAGTCCCCAACTCCAAATCATCTATGTAAATTGTAAAAAATTGCGGTCACAACACTGATCCCTGAGGCACGCCACTAGCCTCTGACCACCAACCAGAAAAACACCCATTTACCCCTACTCTTTGCTTTCTACTAGTCAACCAATCCTCTACCCATGCCAATACGTTACCTGTAATACCGTGCAACTTTATCTTTTGTAGCAGCCTTTGGTGTGGCACCTTGTCGAATGCCTTCTGGAAATCCAGATTCACCACATTCACAGGATCCCCATTGCTCACCATGCAAGTAA
The DNA here is from genome assembly GCA_024137785.1 of Ginglymostoma cirratum. Lineage (NCBI taxonomy): Eukaryota > Metazoa > Chordata > Chondrichthyes > Orectolobiformes > Ginglymostomatidae > Ginglymostoma > Ginglymostoma cirratum. The sequence continues at coordinate 62,661,903 of JAHRHZ010000014.1, forward strand.
TGTCCTCAAAGAATTTCACCAAATTAGTTAAACATGGCCTACCCTTCACGAACCCATGCTGGACGTTCCCAATGGGAGAATTTATATCCAGATGTCTTGCTATTTCTTCCTTAATGATAGATTCAAGCATTTTCCCCACTACCGAAGGTAAGCTAACTGGCCTATAGTTAACAAGGTGTGGAGCTGGATGAACCCAGCAGGCCAAGCAGCATCAGAGGAGCAGGAAGGCTGATGTTTTGGGCCTAGACCCTTCTTCAGAAATGGGGGAGGGGAAGGGGGTTCTGAAATAAATAGGGAGAGAGGGGGAGGCGGATAGAAGATGGATAGAGGAGAAGATAGGTGGAGAGGAGACGGACAGGTCAAAGAGGCAGGGATGGAGCCAGTAAAGGTGAGTGGAGGTGGGGAGTTAGGGAGGCGATAGGTCAGTCCAGGGAGGACGGACAGGTCAAGGGGCCGGGATGAGGTTGGTAGGTAGGAAATGCGGGTAGTGCTTGAGGTGGGAGGAGGGGATAGGTGGGAGGAAGTGCAGGTTAGGGAGGTGGGGATGAGCTAGGCTGGTTTTGGGATGCAGTAGGGGGAGGGGAGATTTTGAAGCTTGTGAAGTCCACATTGATACCATTGGGCTCCAGGGTTTCCAAGCGGAATATGAGTTGCTGTTCCTGCAACCTTCGGGTAGCATCGTTGTGGCACTGCAGGAGGCCCAGGGAGGACATGTCGTCTGAGGAATGGGAGGGGGAGTTGAAATGGTTCGTGACTGGGAGGTGCAGTTGTCCCGCCCCCTTGACCTGTCCGTCCTCCCTGGACTGACCTATCTCCTCCCTACCTCCCCACCTACGCTCATCTTTACTGGCTCCATCCCCCCCTCTTTGACCTGTCTGTCTCCTCTCAACCTATCTTCTTCTCCATCCATCTTCTATCCGCCTCCCCCTCTCTCCCTATTTATTTCAGATTCCCCTTCCCCTCCCCCATTTCTGATGAAGAGTCTAGGCCCGAGACGTCAACTTTCCTGCTCCTCTGATGCTGCTTGGCCTGCTGTGTTCATCCAGCTCCACACCTTGTTAACTCAGATTCTCCAGCACCTGCAGTTCCTACTATATCTGGCGTATAGTTACCTGCTTTTTGTTTACCTCCTTTTTTTAAACAGTGGCATCACATTGGCTGTTTTCCAATCTGCGGGAACCACCCCAGAGTCCAGTGACTGATACACAAGGTTTACAAAAACAATTTCCCTTCTACTTTTGCACACTAGTTAAGTCACTCGTTAGCAAACAGGTTGGTTAAATAAAGTGAAAAGACAATTCTAGCAGCACAAATGTATAATATTGTTCTTTGTTTAGATACCTACTCTGCCAGCACGTATGATCTGGCCAAGATGTCGCTCCTGGGTTATTGGTTTCCATGAAGCTGTGGCAGTTGACATTTTTCAAAATACTTGTACTACTCTTTTTTTAGAAACAAAATCTTTAATTACCAAAGTAACTTGCTACCTTACCCCAGGCTAATTATCATCTACAACTACATTAGAAAATTTCCAAAAGCAGCCAGCAACTTCTAGAGCTCACAAACGCAGAGACAAATGAGGATATTCAGAAATTGTTGCCAGTGATTTCAAGCTTCCCTAGTCTCTGTAAATTGCAATTAAGTAGAAATCACAGAACTGTCAAAAAACTGTCTTTTTCTGCTCTTCGCTTGATTGTTAAAAACCCTTGAATAGTTGAAATCTTTTGAAAGAGATGTTATTCAATTCTCAATGATGTACTGATTTTATTATTACTACTAAAAACCTTTTCTGGCTCTGGAAAACCAATGTTATATTTATGGGATTTTCTTCAAGGTTGAATGGCAAGAACTGTAATTTTGGCACTGAATTATATCAAAGTATTCAATTAATTAGCAGCACAGTATTTATGTAGGAATGCAGTCAGTTAAGTAATTTCAGAGCAAAAACAGCAGGCTGAATCTTACCATATTTTGACAAAACTTCATCTTTGTTGAGTTTCTTTCTCTCCACGAGATCTAATGCATTGTCTCATGCAATTTCCCAAACTCACCTCATTAAATATCCACCATGCTCCAGTGGTGTTTCTCAGTGGGATGTTAGCCTAATTCTCCCACTTACCATAGCCAGCATCACTTGCCATGGCTGGAATATCCAGGGATTGACGCCATGTTTAGAAAGCTGTTCTGCGCCCAGCTAAGCATTGGCAGTCTGGAGGAGCTCTGGCTGTAGTCTTGATATTTTCCTCAGACATGTTCAATGTGGGGATGTTGGTGTCCAACTTTGCAGACAGAGGCCTGGAGGATGGTGCAGAAGGACATCCTCTTCCAACAGGACTGGCTGAGGATTCCATGACACTAGACATCAACAGCCTGATCCAAGGTTGCTCTCCATGTCAATGAGGTTTTAGCCATATTGAGGAACACCCAGCAGTGTAGCAAGAATTTTAATGATTTCTCTGCTCTGCCTGGAGAAATGCAATCTTCTATCTCTGCTACTGTACCTATCTTTCACCAAGGCCCATGTTCTACCATTTTACCAATGTCTCCAGCATCTTCCTCCCCTCGCTCTCACCACTTCAAACCTGCAGACTACTAAACCTGTATGCCCTCTCCACTGTCTATCGATTCACCCAGCACCCTTCACCATCTATACCCACTTTCACCAGCTCTAGCATCTGTGCTGCTCACTTCATCTCATTCAATCTCTTCCTTTATCTCATTCCAGGAGAAAATAACCCATAATAGGACAGAAAGAGCCAAAATAAAATGTTTAAAAGACATCTGGATAATTACATGAATAGGAAGGGTTTGGAGGGATATGGGCCAGGAGCAGGCAAGTGGGATTAGTTTAATTTGGGATTATGTTCGGCATGGACTGGTTAGATCAAAGGTTCTGTTTCTGTGCTGTATGATCCCGACTCTATGAGGATCCTGATACTAACCTGCACTGAGCAGCCAAATGACAATGCTCAAACCTGCGGACTGATATTGGAGGCCCTTAATGTACTGTGCTCAGATCCCTGTCTGGTGGCTACCTCCTTCACCTTTACTGAAGCCTACCAATAAGGAAGTAGCCATTTGGTTGAAGCTCATGCAGTGTTTTTGTCATTTACGCTCTTGGCATATGGTTCAGGCATGAGAGTGATCTAGCACTGTGCCTTACTTTTTAAAAAGCTAATCATTCAGAAGATATGGGCATCGCTGCCTTGGCCAGAATTTAGTACCCAGAGGGCAGTTGAGAGTCAACCACATTGCTGTGGGTCTGGAGCCACATGTAGGCCAGACCGGGTAAGGATGGGCAGTTCCATTCCCTAAAGAACATCAGTGAACCAGATGGGTGTTTTTTTTCCCCACCAATCAGCAATGGATTTGTGGTCATCATTAGACTCTTAATTTGAGGTTTTCATTAAAATAAAATTCAAACCATCTATCATGGTAGGAGTTGAACCTGGGTTCCAGAACATTTCCTGGGTCTTCAGATTAATGGGCTAGCAATAGTACCACTAGGCCATCACCTCCCCTATCCTGTACCATAACCTGTCCACTCACAGAGTCATAGAGACGTACAGCATGGCAACACACCCTACAGTCCAACTCGTCCGCATCAGCCAGATATCCGTTGTCAATTGTTGGAAAAACCCATCTGGTTCACTCATGTCCTTTAGGGAAGGAATCTGCCATCCTTACCCGGTCTGGCCTACATGTGACCCCAGACCCACAGCAATGTGGTTGACTCATAACTGCCCTCAGGGCAATTAGGGATGGGCAATAAATGCTGCCTAGCCAGTGATGCCCTCATCCCATTAATAAATAAGGAAAAAAAACCCAAAACCGATCTAATCCCATTTGCCAGCATTTGGCCTGTTTCCCTCTAAACGTTTCCTATTCATGTACCTATCCAGATGTCTTTTAACTGTTGTAATTGTACCAACCTCCACCACTTCCTCTGGCAGCTCATTCCATATGCACACCACACTCTGTGTGAAAAAGTTACCACTCAGGTCCCTTTTAAATCTATCCCCTCTCACCGTAAACTTATGGCCTCTCGTTTTGGACTCTGCAACCCTAGGAAAAATCTCATCTCACCATATCTATGCGCCTCATGATTTAATAAAGGTCACCCCTCAGCCTCCAACACTCCAGGGAAAATAGCTCCAGCTTATTCAGCCTCTCCCTATAGCTCAGACCCTCCAATTCTGGCAATATCCTTGAGAATCTTTTCTGAACACTTTCAAGTTTAACAATATCTTTCCTACAGCAGGGAGGCCAGAACTGAATGCAGTAATCTAAAAGTGGCCTCACCAATGCCCTGTACAGCCACAACATGACCCCCTAATTCCTATACACAATGCATTGATCAAGAAGGCAACCATATGAAATGCCTTCTTGATCACCCTGTCTACCTGCAATTCCACTTTCAAGGAACTGTGCAGCTGTACCCCTAGGTCTTTTTGTTCAGCAACACTTCCCAGGGCCTGACCATTAACTGTATAGGTTCTGCCCTGAGTTGCCCTACCAAAATGCACACCTCACATTTGTCTAAAAGTAGTCCATCTGGCACTCCTCAGCCCATCAGTCTGATTAAGGCCCCATTGTACTCTGAGATAATCTTTTTCACTGTCCACTGCCACACCAATTTTGGTGTCATCTGCAAACTTACTAACCATCCCTCCTATATTCACATCCAAATCCCTTCGCCTGATGACTGTTGACTCACTTCTTGGCTTTCTGTCAAGTCAGAAGTAAGGTGTACATGTGAACTCTGGCGATAAGTGCAAAGAATTGAAGAGAGAGCAAGGCAAGGCAGGGATGCTAATATGTGGCTGAGCAATATGTGACCGAATGCTAGGAACAAGTGAGCAGCTCTAAGATGCAGCCTGGTCCAATCTGTGAGCTGTATGTCTGTCCCTGAGTGCAAATTATCCTTGAGTAGCTTTCCAATCACCAGCATATCCTAATGTGCAACATTACGAAACAGAAACATTCTGTAAATGAATCAGGGATGTGCCATGAGGGGGCAGAGAGTATAGCCTGGGTTGACAGCAGCATCTGTGGATGTGGAATATGTGTAGCTGTCTTACAAAGAGTCTGTTTGAGACTTTGGATTCTAGATGGAGATCTAGAGCAGCATGCACTGAGCTGATTCACCAAGTACTCAGTTTAATTTTTCATGGCGAGAATTCTCAGCAGCAAGTTTCTATCTGGCTGGAAATAGAAAAGGAGAGTGCATATTAAAGAGGCAAGGTGAAGTAATAGTGAGGGTGAAATCATCCACAATAATAGGCCTCTCGCTGCTCACAAGCAAGAATCTCATCTTGACTTCTGGATGATAGTTGGAAAATGAGACTTGTTGCTTCCAATATCAACAAAGGAATTCTTCAAATTTTTATGGATTCTTCCAAATTTCTCATTACAGCCCACGTTGTTCAGGTCCTGGGAAGATTCTGCCCAGTATGTTTGATAGTAATTCATAGCAAATTTTGAAGTGCAAGACAAATAGATCATGAGCACTGTAAATAATTTGATCGTGTTAGAAATTATCTGTGAGTAAATGCAATTTGGCTGGATAAAGCTTACACATATCATAATCTATGCATAACTTGTATTTCCATGGATTCCGTTCAATCCTGGTCAATTTCCCAAGGGACATAACCCATTATAGGTAAACCCCCATAAGTGCCAATGCTCTGAAACTGTCACCAGTTTCTGTGGGCAAATGAAATCTGAGATTTGATTTCAATCATTCCTGCTTCTCTGGAATCACAGTCAGATAAAGTAAAAGCTATTGGAGCATTTGGTTTGGTTGCTGCTTATCTTCTCATTACCACAGATCATAAACCGGATATGCTATTATTGTATTGAACTTTAGTTACAACGTAAAAAGAACCAAACAGCTAAGGATGCTGGAAATCAGATACAAAAACATAAATTGCTGGCAAAGCTCAGCAGATGTGACAGCACCTGTGGAGACAAATCAGAGTTAACTTTTCAGGCCCATTGACACTTCTCCAGAACATGTCATAAAAATCCATCTGGTTCACTAATGTCCTTCAGGGAAGGAAGTCTGCTGCCCCTATCTGGTCTGATCCATATGTGGCTCCAGACTCACAGCAATGTTGATAACACCTACCTGCCTCTGAAACAGCCTTGGAAGCAGCATGTTCAAGTGCAACTAAGAATAAAAAATAAATGTTAAACTTTCCAGCAATGCACACTACCTATGAAAGAATAAAAAAAGCTTGAACAGCTGAATGACCTACTCTTGCGCCTTGTTTATATGTTTGCATGTAAAAAACGTTACTGCCTGATCCATTATCTAGGGAGGCAACGTTTTAGTCATGCCAATAGGGATCAGTACAAGGTGGGGGCACATTCATGAAATGGGCAGATCAAGTCAAGACCAGTCCATTCTTGCTTCATTCTAAAACCTGTCCACTCATTCTCAACTTTGTGTTCTCCAAAATTATTGCTTTTATTTTTAAGGTGGGCTTAGTTAATGAAATAAATGAGGATAATATTATTCTAACCACCCTTTATAAGCTTAGAGCACTTAGATCTGTGGTAAGTAAAGCTGTCCCAGGTATAAAATAGCTGATCTGATCAGATCCCACCAGGTTCCTATTTAAAACAGCCTTTGGGGTGGCACAGTGGTTAGCACTGCTGCCTCACAGCATCAGGGACCCAGGTTTGATCTTAGCCTAAGGTGACTGTCCCTGTGGAGTTTGCACATTGTCCTTGTGCTTGTGTGGGTTTCCTCTGGGTGCTCTGGTTTCCCTCCACAGTCCAAAGACATGTAGGCTAGATGGATTAGCCACAGGAAATACACAGTTATAGGAGGGGGCGGGGTAGGATACCCTTTGAAGTGTTAATTTGAACTAAATGGGCCAAATGGCCTACTTCAACACTGTAGGGATTCTATGAGCTAATTAGAACAGCATCAACCACTTTGGATAAAGCCAATTCCAGAATTTTGATGTTGACGATATGTAAAAACATTATGCCTTTGACATGAAAAATAATAAGTAATACAAATTTCTTTTGAATTCTTTGGAGTTCTGAGGAAGGGTCACCGGACCCGAGACGTTAACTCTGTTTTCTCCTCCACAGATGCTGCCAGACCTGCTGAGCTTTTCCAGCAACTTTATTTTTATTCCTGATTTACAGCATCTGCAGTTCTTTTGGTTTTTAATACAAATTTCTTCCTTTGTTGGGTATGGCAAACAAAAAAAAAGTGAACTGTGCTTGCCTTTTCAATGTTGAATAAGTGATTACATTTTACATCATTTTGAATGGATTACTGAGAACAGTGATTATTTTTGCAATTTAAATTAATTGACAACAATTTCAATACTTAGCCTTTTGAGAACAGAAAGCAATAAATTTTGATTTAGTCATCATCCATTGGTTAAGTGATTGAGAATGCTAAATGTTTAGATGTCATTACGGTTAATATTGTTGTGCATTAATTGCTATTGGTAAATTTTCTGTCCTATATTATAATGAAAAATGGCATTATCATAAATAAGGGAACAACTTTTAATATTTCTGTTTGTCTTTTCATGAGGAATTATTACTTAATTTCTCTATCTTACGGAAATTAATTCCAGATAATAGACACTTCTCTATCAAGAAGTACTGTGCAACTAGCTGGTTAGGTGAAACCAGTCCCTTTAAATTTAAAGGGCATTTAGTGGATTTCATCAATCCATCTGAATTTTGATTAAAGTATTCCCAAAATAACTCAAATGTGTGGAAAAAGGACAGATAAGGTCTATCAAATTTACCATGGCGATCAAAATGTACTGGGGGATGACGGTGGCCAAGGAAAATACCCTCCAGTGAATCATTTACCTTGTATTATGTTGGTCACAGGAATTCATCCAACTACCTTTTTGTTTGCAGCAAGTCCAGTCCTTGCATATGCTGATGTGTTGGTCCAGTTATTGAAGGCTGTGAAAAACCATGCTTCCCAATATCTAATAAGGTTTGTGAATACATACGTTGTATCTATGTCTCTTGATCCTCCCCGACTTACAGAGGCCAAAGAACTAACCAAAGTGGATGTTTCATTATTTTAAAGATTTCAATCAAAACTCCAAGAAAAACTGCAACGAGGGAAAAAGGGTGAATTCTCCAAATCAGCTGTGCTGACTTAGAAGATACAAGCTTTCATTCTAACAGTGAATCTTCTGAACATTTCCCAGGGCTAAATCACCCACTGCCCCAAAGTGAAGGAGGTTTTCTTGATGACACCTGACCAAGGCCATACATAGAGACAGGATAATGTAGATGAAAGATTTAGGCCCGAAACGTCAAGTTTTCCTGCTCCTATGATGCTGCTTGACCTGCTGTGTTCATCCAGCCCCATGCTTGTTATACAGGATAATGTAGCTTGTTTTTCACTCTTTGTTCCAGAAATCCATTCGAACACCACATTTGCAATGGACTTTCAATAGCTCATACATAATACTCCCAGATATCTCTTCATACCCCCTCCCCTGCATGATGTTTTCCTGTACATGAATGCTTAGTGCCTCATTTCTCCATAATAAAAGACATCTGCCAGATATAAGGCCATTCCCCCATCACATCTGCCTGCAATATGTTTCTTTTCACGGAAATTCTTAACATTCAAACATAACTTTGTTTCATCCACAAATTTATGGACATAACTTTGTTTCATCCACAAATTCATAGACAGTCTCCCTACACCCTTCATCCAGATTGTTGATACTGGAACGGTATGGCCTAGTGGTATTATCACTCGACTATTAGCCCCGAGACCCAGATAATGTTGTGGGGACCCAGATTTGAATCCCACCATGGCAGATGGTGGAATTTAACTTCAATTACAAAAAAAAAAATGGTATTAGGAATCAGCTGATGACAATGAAATCATTGTTGGTTATCAGAAAAATCCATCTAGTTCACTAATATCCTTCAGGGAAGGAAATCTGCCATCCTCACCTGGTCTGGCCTTCATGTGACTCTAGACCCACAGCAATGTGGTTGACTCCCGATTGCCCTCTGAAATGGCCTAGTGAGCCATTCCGTTATACCAATTGCTACAAAGTCCCAAAGAAATGAAACCAGACGGATCACCTGGCATCGGCCTAGGCACTGGAAAAGAAACAGCCCAGTTGACCCTGCAAAGTCTTCCTCACTAACATCTGGGGGCTGGTGCCAAAATGGGCAAGCTGTCTCACAGACTGGTCAAGCAACAGCCTGACATTGTCTGTAAGGTATGATTCTGTGAGTATGACTATGTCTCACACACCACTGTCATCATCCCACTGGCAGGACAGACCCAGCAGAGGTGATGACACAGTAGCATACAGTCGGGAGGGTGTTGCTGTAAGAGTCCTCAACATTGACTCCTATCATTGACCCCATGAAGTCTCATGGCTTCAGGTTAAACATGGGGAAGGAAACCTCCTGCTGATTACCATGTACTGTGCTCCCTTAGCTGATGAATCAGTACTCCTCAATGTTGAACAACACTTACAGGAAACACTGAAGATGGCAAGGGCACAAAATGTACTCTGGATGGGGGATTTCATTGCCCACCACCAAGAGTGACTCAGCAGCAGTACTACTGATCGAGCTGGCTGGGTCCTAAAGGACATAGCTGCAAGACTGGGTCTGAGGCAGGTGGTGAGGGAACCAACAAGTGGGAAGAACATGCGTGACCTCATCTTTACCAATCTGCCAGCTGCAGATGCATCTGTCCATAACAGTATTAGTAAGAGTGACCATTACACAGTCCTTGTGGAGACAAAGTCCTGCCTTCACATTGAGAACTACCTCCATTGTGTTGTGTGGCACTATCACCGTGCTAAATGGGACAGACTTTGCAAAGATCTAGCAACTCACAACTGGACATCCATGAGGAACTGTGGGCCATCAACAGCAGCAGAACTGTACTCCAGCACAATCTGTAGGCTCATGGCCAGGCATATCCCCGACTCAACCATTACCATCAAACCAGGGGATCAACCCTGGTTCAATGGAGAGTGCAGGAGGGCACGCTAGGAGTAGCACCAGGCATACCTGAAGATGAGGTGTCGACCTAGTGAAATCACCAACCAGGACCACTTGCATGCCAAACAGCATAAGCAGCAAGTGATAGACAGGGCTAAGTGATCCCACAACCAACGGATCAGATCAAAGCTCTGCAGTCCTGCCACAGCCAGTTGCAAATGGTGGTGGACGATTAAACAACTCATTGGAGGAGGAGACTCCACAAGTATCCTCATCCTCAATGATGGAAGAGTCCAGCACATCAGTGCAAAAGATAAAGCTGAAGCTTTTGCAGCAATTTGCAGCCAGAAGAGCCGAGTGGATGATCCATCTCGGCCTCCTCCAGTGGTCCCCAGCATTACAGATACCAGCCCTTAAGCCAATTCAATTCACTCCACGTGATATCAAGAAACGGTTGAAGGCAGTGGGTACTGCAAAGGCTACGGGCCGTGACAACATTCCAGCAATAGGCCAAGCTGTTCCAGTATAGTTACAACACTGGTATCTATCCGATAATGTGAAAAATTGCCCAAGTAAGTCCAGTACATAAAAAGCAGGACAAATCCAACCCAGCCAATTACCGCCCCATCAGCCTCTTCTCGATCATCAGTAAAGTGATGGAAGGTATCATCAACAGAGCTATCCTGCAGCACCTGCTCAGCAATAACCTGCTCAGGGACACCCATTTTAGGTTCTGGCAGGACCACTACTAGATGGAAGTGGTCGAGGGTTTGGAAGGGGTTGTCTGAGAATCTTTGGTGAATTTCTGCAGTGCATCTTGTAAATAGCACACACAGTTGCTACTGAGTGTTGGTGGTGGAGGGAGTGGATGCATGTGGATGTAGTGCCAGTCAAGCCCTCATTACAGCCTTGGTTCAAACATGGACAAAAGAGCTGAATTCCAGAAGTGAGGTGAGAATGATGGCCCTTGACATCAAGGCTACTTTCGACCATGTTATGATATCAAGGTACCCTAGTAAGACTGGAATCAATGGGTATCGGGGGGAAACTCTCCAGTGGTTGGAGTCATAGTTGACATAGAGGAAGATGGTGGTGGTGCTGGATGTCAGATATCACTTTCAGGACATCTCTTCAGGAGTTCCTCAAGGTAATGTCCTCTGCCCAACCATGCTTGGTCATGCGACTGTACACCTTCAGGAACATTGCACTCCTTAATCCACCAGCTGATGTTAAAATTCTGAACTGTGAGAAAAGAACAGGTGTTAGCTTGTGGTATGAGAAAGATTTGGAGAGAAATAACCAAGTTTTGGAAGCATCTGCAGTTTTTTATTTCAAAAGTGTGGGGTAAGGGAGAAGTCAGGACAGAAACATTGCATTAGGTCTAAGGCAAAAGCAAAATACACAGATACTGGAGATATTGGATAGACAAACAGGGTTAACATCTCCAGCCCAGTCTGACTCTTCTTTGGATTCCAAATTTTCTTTCTGTGTTGACTGTTGTTGCCTGACCTGCTGAGTTTCTCCAGTACTTTCTGCTTTTATATTAAGTCTAAAGAACTACTGCAGTGTACTCTCATCATTCTCAATGGTGATGACTTCTATTCTGTCCCTTTCCATTATAGTTAGGACTTTCCATTCAAGTAGGTCATGGAGACAGGCTCTTCCTCCTGTGGTGCCGTCTGTTGCTGGTGTTGTGTAGGATCTTGTCCTGCAAGAAAGTTTGAAGTATGTGTGTCTTCTGGTTCTCAGAAAGTTAAAAAATAATCACACTTTACCTTTTAAATGCTGCAGCTTCAACAAAAGTATTTATTGCTCCTTTCCATGTGACTGTTGAACTGACATATTATTATTCATATAGCAACAAAATATGACACCCCAAATGTTCTGGTTCTTATGATAGATAGTCACTGCCACCATGTCTTATATTGTGGTTCCAATAAATTCAAAATAATCACACTTTAAACTCAGATTGCTGAAACTTCATCGTGTATTTCTTGTATCACCCCATACAGCTGGTGGTCAGATATACTCAGCACATGGCTACTAAAGCAATTAGATATGGTACCCTGGACGTACATCGATTTGTTCCTACATCTTTATGAATAATACCAAAATATAACAGTGAGTCTGTGAGGAAATATGAAAATGTGGTTGCTATGGAAATATGTGTGAGTTACGGATCGTGGTTAAAAGATGGTCCTGATGTCAGTGAGTGTAAGAACATGAGGTCAATGGATTTTTTTTAGGCTGAAGGAAGATGTGTAGTGGAGTTCCCTGGGGGTGGGGTGTGGGGGGGGGGGGGGGGTGGAAGTATTGGGATCCCTGCTTTTTCTGAAATATTTTATTGATCTAGATCTTGGTCTGGAGGGGGCAGTTTCAAAGATTTCAAATGACACAAAACTTGGAAGAATCATAAACTATGAGAATGACAGTACAGGATTTCAGAAGGACTCAGAGCAATTGGTAGAGTGGGCAGATAGGTGGCAAATGATTTTCAATGCTGAGACGTGTAAGGCGATTTAGTACGGAGAACATTGAAATTAAGTATAATACAGGGGGTTCAATTCTCCAAGGGGTGGGGGGGGGGCATGGGTGGAGGGGGGAGGTGGTGAAGCGGTGCCCTGGAGCAGAAGATCCTGGTTGTATATGTGCTCAGATCTTTGAGATAGAGAAACATAGAAGACAGGAACAGGAGTATACCATTTGACCACTTGAGCCTCTTCTGCCATTCAACATGATCACAGCTAATCATTGAGCTCAATAACCTAGTCCTACCATCTTCCCATATCCCTTGCTCCTTTGAGCCACATGAATTATATCTACCTCCTTGTTGAAAACTCATAACGTTTTGGCCTCAACTCCTTACTGTGGTGGTGAATTCCACAAGCTCACTATTTTCTGGGTGAAGTAATTTATGCTCATCTCAGTCCTGAAAGGCTCACCCTTCATCCTTAATATATGACTCCTAGTTCTGGATTCCCCCACCATTGGGAACATCCTTCCTGCATCTAACCTTTCTAGTCCTGTTGGAATTTTATAGGATTCTATGAGATTCCCCTGCATTCTTCTAAATTCAATGAATACAGTTCTAATTAATTCATTCTCCTCATACATCAGAGCTGCCATTGAATGTATCAGTTTGATAAACCTTTGCTGCATTCCCTTTATAACAACAGCATTCTTCCCCAGGTAAGGAGACTAAATCTGCATATAATATTCCAGGAGTGGTTTCACCAATGCCCTGCATAATTGCTGGAAGACATCCTGGTCCTTATACACAAACCGTTTTGCTACGAAAGCTAATATTTTGCCTTCTTTACTGTCTGCTGCACCTGAATGCTTACTTTCAGCGATAATAGGAACTGCAGATGCTGGAGAATCTGAGATAACAAGTTGTAGAGCTGGATGAACACAGCAGGCCAAGCAGCATCAGAGGAGCAGGAAAGCTGACATTTCAGGCCTAGATCCTTCCTCAGAAATGGCTTTTGTTCTGAATGTAGACATTATCACGGTTGGGACCAAATTGGGAAGGCCTGAATGTGGACTGTAGTCCATTGGGGATGATCTGGTTCCATAGGCAGGTACTAAGAAAGGTGATGTGGCTGTAGTACCTGGTTTGCTTCAGGACGTGGTCAAGCAGTTTCAAGGCCGAAGAGATTATGAGAGAGTTGCAGTGGGAGAGAGATCCACTGAGGTTTTTCCGGAGGGAGGAGGAGGATAACTTCTTCAGGGTAGGCACCCTTAGAAGAGGCTTTGCAGTGGAGTTAAAATTGTTTCAGAGATAGTAGGAACTGCAGATGCTGGAGAATCAGACATAACAAGGTGTAGAGCTGGATGAACACAGCAGGCCAAGCAGCATCAGAGGAGCAGGAAAGCTGAAGTTCGTCCCATTTCTGAAGAAGGGTCTAGGCCCGAAACGTCATCCTTCCTGCTCCTCTGATGCTACTTGGCCTGCTGTGTTCATCCAGCTCTACACCTTGTTATCTCTGCTTACTTTCAGCAACTGGTGCATGAGGACACCCGAGTGTCACTGAACATTCCCCTCTCTCAATTTATAGCCATTAAAACAATAAGCTGCCTTACCATTTTTGCTATCAATGTGAATAACTTCATATTTATTCACATTATACTGCATGTGCCATGCATTTGCCCACTCACCCAGCCTAGCCAAAACAGTAACATCTCTGCAGCATCCTCAAAGCTCACCCATTCACCCAACTTCGTGTCATCTGCAAATTTTGAGGCATTACATTTAATTCCTTCAACTAAATCATTAACATATATTGTGAATAGCTGGGATGTTATTACCAATCCCTGCAGAACTCCATTAGTCATGGTCTGCCATTCAGAAAAAGGTCCATTTTTTCCTACCGTTTGTTTCCTATCTGCTAACCCATTTACTATCCATCTCAATACATTATTTCCAATCCAATGCACTTTAATTTTACATAATAATCTCCTATGTAGGATTTTGTTGAAATCCTTCAGAAAGTCCAAATAAACCACATGCACTGGCTCATCTAATCAGCTCTACTAGTTACATCCTCAAAGAATTCCAATTTGTCAAGCATGATTTCCCTTTTGTAAATCCATGCTGACTGTGTCAGAGTCTAACATTGTTTACTAAATGCTCTGTCATAAAATTCTTGATAATGAGTTAGAGTATCTTCCCCACTACCAACGTCAGGTTTACCGTCTACAATTCCCTGTTTCTCTCTGTGTTCCTTTTTAAACAGTGTAACATTAGCTACCCTCCAATCTGCAGGGACTGTTCCATTGTCTAAAGAATCTTGGAAGATGACCACCAACGCGTCCAATATTTCTAGAGCCACTTCCTTAAGTACTGTAATATGTAGATTATCAGGCCCTGGGGATTTATCAGCCTTCAATCCCATCAATTCCTCCAACATCATTTCTCCGCTATTACAGATTTCAGTTCCTCCCTCTCACCAAACCCTCTGTTCTTCATTGTTTCTGATACATTATTTGTTCGTGAAGATAGAATTGAATTATGGATTTAGTTCATCAGCCATTTCTTTGTTCTTCATTATAAATTTCTCCATTTCAGACTGTAAAGGACCTTCATAAATTTCTCACTGATCTTTTTCTCGTTACATACCTATAAAATCCTTTACAGTTAATTCTTATGTTCAGTGCAAGCTTACTCTCATACAGTATTTCCTCTTCTTAATCAATCTCTTGGTCCTTCTTTGCTGACTTCGAAAATGCTTCCAATCCTCAGGATTGTTGTTTTTCTCTTGCCAATTGTATGTCTCTTTTTTGCATCTAATACTATTTCTAATGTCCCTTGTAAGCCTTTGTTTGGCCACTGTTCTATTTGAACTCTTGAAGGTGACAGGACAAGTAGAGAGGGCAATTAACAAAGCATACAGCGTTGTGTACAGATCTGGGTGCCACATTGTAGGAAAGATGTAGACACATTGGAGAGAGTGTTGAAGCTGTTTACAAAAATATTTCCAAGGTTCATGACAATAAATTGAGGAATTGAAGACTGTTCTCCTTGGAGAGAGGCAGTCTAAGAGGAGATATAATTAAGTTCTAAAAATCATAACAGAGTTAATAGGGAGCTGTTCCTGCTCATAAAAGGATAAGGTATGAAACAGCATAGATGTCAAGTGATGTGCTTTGGAAACAAGGGTAATGTGAGGAAATGAAATTTTTCACATAGTCAGTAGTTCATGTATGGAATGCACTCCCTGGAAATGTGGTGAAGGCAGGTTCAATTGAGGCATTCAAGAGGCATTGGATAAATTCTTGGATAGAAATAGTGTGTAAAGGTAGCCGGAGATTGGCACTATTCCTTCTGCACAGTAACAATCCTGTGATCATGAGAAGAATGCTCAGAGAATGATGGTGCATTGATTGCTGCAGAGCTCAGGGTAGTAGGGGAGGACAGCGCTATGAGTGTTGTAAATGGTGACACTGAGTGCTGCAGCTGTGATGCAAATATATTTTAGCATCTTCCCACTCTTCATAAGTCTTGGTAGCTCCAGTCAAACCATGGACTGGGCGGAGGAGGGTGTTGCTCCCCACATTGGTGTTCTCAACAATCTCCTCCCAATATTTGCTGAACGAATGATGAAGAGATCATTGGAACGGGAGTATATAAAAATATCCCTCCTGTTCAGTGACTGCTTTTAGTGTTTCCTCACTCCTTCCTTCAGCTATAGAATTAGATTATTGTATTTGCAAATAAATGCCTGTTAAGAAGTGTTCTGGAATTCTGATATTGCTTTCCCATCCAAATCTGATAGGCATGCTGCCAATGAGTAGTGTTGGACAGCATGGGCTGTACTCGCAAATCATTTTAATCAGCAGGTACCACTGATAGTGCGTGTTGCCTGGATTAGTAGTAATTATCACAGATTGCTGGGTTCCCTCTCCCACTCTACTTTCCAGCATGATCCAATCTCTTTGGACCGGATTTCCAAAATGATAACTTTTTCCGACTTCAGCTGAGTCGATCTATTTCAAACTTTATATAATCCTGTTACATTTTAATATTCTCGGTGTTTCTGATTATTCTTTATTTCGGAAAGCATGGTGCTGACAGAATACAGCCATAATATTCTAAGAAGCAAATCTATCAAATATTCTGCTGAATATGCTTCAGCATGTCAACTTGAGGGAATACAAATAACTTCTGCAAACGCTCGGTACAGTTGATGTCATGCCCAGAGTCTTTTACTGACAGTATTATCTGTACAAATACAGATTCATCTATCCAGCACCAAAACACCAAATGACAACAGAGACAAAGTTTAACATTTAATTGCACCTGTCATACCTTTTGGACATACTTAACAGTCAGAGACAAATGCATCCCTGGAAAAGAACACCGTATATAACACATCTAGGTGCTTAAATTTAGTTTAATAGAAGGACTGCACATTAAGCTAACAAATTCATGAGAATCAATTAATTGGAAGTGGATATTGAGCTGGAGGAAAAACAAAAATGTGAAAGAAATGAAAGCTTTAAAGCGGAATTTGAACTGAAGAAAGGGGCTTTTGGAAGTGATTTGAACTATGGAGAGGCATGATTTGGTGGAAGGCTATGAAGAGATATATCCAGACAGCTAAATGATTATTTTGTGTGGTTTTCACTGAAGAAGATATAAGGAAATTCCCAGAATTAGAAATCCAAATGACTATGGAAATGAGGAGTTGAGAAGAAATTAGTAAGGAGGTGTACTGAAGAAATTGATGGTGCTGAAAGTTGATCAGTCTCCAGGACCTGATAGTGTGCATTACTGAGTGTTAAAGGAGTGACTGTACAGATCGTTGATGCATTGGTAATCATTTTCCAAAATTCCTCAGATTCCTGAAGGATTCTGACAGATTAGAAGTCTGCAAATATCACCCCACTATTTTAGACAGGAGCAATGGCAAGGGGAATAAATAGGGAACTGCAGACCCGTTAGCTGTGCATCAGTATGAGGCAATATGTGAGAAACTAACATAATGGATATGGATAAATCGACAAAATAAAAACCAAAGACACTGTGGATGCTAGAAATCAGAAACAAAAACAGAAATTGCTGGAAAAACTCAGCAGGTGTGGCAGCATCAGAGGAGCAGGAAAGCTGACGTTTCAGGTTGGGACCCTTCTTTAGTAATGGGGAGGGGGAAGGGAGCTCAGAAATAAATAGAGAGAGGAGGGGTGGTGCTGGGGAAGGTAGGCGGGATGATGATAGGTGAGTGCATGTAGGCAGTGGTGGGTATTGGTCAGTGAGGTGGGTGGGGCAGATAGGTGGCAGAGAAGATGGACAGGTTGTGTCAGGTCATGGAGGCGGGAATGAGAGGGAGGGTTGGTCATGGGATGAGGCCGGGAGTGGGGAGATTTTGTAACTGATATAATCCACGTTTAGGCCATCGGGCTGTAGGCTCCCAAGGCGGAACATGAGGTGCTGCTCCTCCAGTTTGCAGGTGGCGTCATTGTGACACTGGAGGAGGCCCAGGATGGACATGTCACCCAGGGAGTGGGAGGGGGAGTTAAAATGGTTGGCAACTGGAAGGTGTTGTCATTTGTCACAAATAGAGTGCAGATGCTCTATAAAACGGTCTCTGAGCCTCTGCTTGGTCTCACCGACATAGAGGAGGCCACATCGGGAGCAGAGGATGCAGTAGACTGTGAATGTGTTGAAATGAATTACGATTAGCTAACAGAGAGACAACAGAGTAGGAACAATTGGGTCATTCTCACATTGACAAATTGACTAGTAGGGTACCACAAAGATCAGTTCTTGGGCTCCAGCTGGTCACAATATATATTAATTATTTGGATGTGGCGACTAAATTTAATGTTTCCATATTTGCAGATAATCTAAGCAGGAATGTGGATTGTGAGGAAGATGTAAAACATTTTCAGGAGGAATTAGACCGGCTTAGTGTTTTGGCAAGAACATGGCAGTTGGAATACAAGGTGGAAAAATGTGAGGTTACCCGCTTTTGTAGGAAGAATAGATGTGCAGAGAATTTATTAAATGGTGAGAGGTTGAAAAGTGTAAATGTGAAAAAGGAACTTAGGCATCTGTGTCAATAAGTCGTAAAAGCTAACATGCTGGTGCAGCGAGCTATTATGAAGGTTACTGAAACGTTAGCCTTTACTCCAAGATGAGTTGAGTTCAGGATTAATAACATGTTGCTTCAAATGTGTCAGAGCTTGGTTGGACCACACCTGGAGGACTATGTGCAGAAATGGTTTTCTTGTCTCAGAAAACATAGAAACTTAGCAAATAGGATCAGGAGTAGGCCATTCAGTCCTTTGCACCTGCTGCACCATTTAATACGATCATGGATGATCAATCAATTCAGTACGCAGTACAGTCTCCCTGTACCCTTTGATCCTTTTAGCCCTATGAAGTATATTTAACTAATGCGTGAAAAAAGTAATTTTTTGGCATTAACCACTTTCTGTGGCAGAGAATTCCACAGGCTCACCACTGTGTGGGTGAAGAAATTTCTTCTTATCTCAGTCCTAAATGTCTACACTATGTTCTTAGATTGTGATCCCTGATTCTGAATTCAGCATTTACCCTATCTAATCCTGTTAGAATTTTATCGGTTTCTGTGAGATCCCCCTCATTCTTCTGAACTCCAGCAAATATACTCATAATTGATCCTGTCTGTCTTCATACGTAAGTCCTACATTCCAAGAATCATTCTGACAAACCTCTGTTGTACTTAGCCAGAACATCCTTCCTCAGGTAAGGAGACCAAAACTGCATGCAATACTCTAGGTGTGGTCTCACCAAAGCCCTGTACAATTACAAGAAGATATCCCTGCAACTATGCTTGAATCCTCTCACCATGAAAGCCATCATTCCATTTGCCTTCTTCACCACCTGATGCACCTTCAAGCTTACTTTCACCGACTGGTGTACAAGGGCACTCAGATCTTGTTGCACTTCCCGCGTTCCCAATCTAATGCAATTCAGATAACAATTTTCTTTCCTGTTTTTTGCTGCCAAAGTGGATAACTTCTCATTTATCCACATTATACCTCATCTGCCGTGCATTTGCCCATTCACTCAATTTGCCCAAATAACACTAAAGCATCTTTGCATCCTCCTCACAGTTAATCATCCCATCCAGCTTTGTGTTGTCTGCTCGAAAGATGTTATTCCGTAGAGGAAGTGCAACAAAGATTCACCAGACTTGTTCCCAGGTTGTGTGGACTGTCCTATGAAAAGAGGTTGAGCAAACTGGGCGTGTCTTCTCCAGAGTTTCAAAGATTGTGGGGTGATCTCATCGAAACTTACAAAATTCTTTTAGGAATAGACAGGGTAGATGGGGATCAGATGTTTCCCCTGGTTGGGAAGTCGAGAAGCAGGGGACTCAGTTTTAAAATTAAGGTGTATGCCACATAGGACCAAGATGAGAAGAATTTTTTTTTACTCAGAGGTTGGTGAATGTTTGTAATTTTCTAACCCAGAGTGCTGTGGAAGCTCAGTTTTTGAGTAGGTTTAAAGTAATGGTTGATAAATTTTTGATTATCAACTGTGTAAAGGGCTAGATGATAACTTGCGTAAAAAACATTGAAGCCATGAACATATTAAAAGGCAGAGCAGGCTCCAAAGACTGAATGGTCCACTTCTGTTCCAATGTCCCTAGCAAATGTTTGGCTAGGGAAGAACTTTGTTAACTACAAGTTGTATGGAAGGATTGGAGAAAGAGGATGAAACCGGTGTCAGAGAGGTGGAAGGAGTTCTGCTCCTATGATGCTGCTTGGCCTGCTGTGTTCATCCAGCTCCACACCTTGTTATCTCAGAGAGGTGGAACATCTGTTTGGAAGCACCTACTGAGATAGACTGGAGCTGGGACATGGAATTAGAAAATAATTCTAAGCCTGATTATGTCACAAGGTGTTGCATTTACAATGTAGTGTTAAATAAAGCATGACGGTAATTTTCGCGATTCTGCCTGTTTACACCCCACACCATACAAAAGACTCAAAGGTAACCCAGGGAACTTGGATCTGATACAGCTGAACACCACTTTTAAAGCATATAATAAATTATGGGACCTTAATCAAAGATAATCCCAACAAAACTGGATGGTCAAAATGATGAAGAATACACAGAAAATAAGCTTCTTCCTATATTACTGCTAATGAGGTTAGTTTGTAATTATTAACATTTCTCATGCTGCTGAAAATCCACTTCTGTCTGATAGCAATAGTCCTACAATATCCCCACATAATTAGTGGGTACCAAGTGAATAAATATTGCAACGTCACCTCCTGCCTGTGTTTGAAGGTTGAGTCTCACAGTGAGGCACTGCTGGACCAAAATTTATGGTGGCACACAGAAAAACAACTGCCTGATTTTGGCATTTATGCTGCACACTTGTGGACGCTGGAATTTTTTATTCAATTTAGTCTTTTGTAAACAGTTATTTTTACTACAAAATCTGGGCTTATTGGACAAACATATCAACTTCTTGGCTATCTATCTCTGCAAGGGAAGCACTTGTAGATTGTTGAAGAGAAGATTCATAACATTTGGATTAGTACTTCAAATATCATAACATTCAAAGAAATGGGACAAGTGCAGGAAATTGGGATTAGTGCATTTTTAATAGTAGTTATGCCAGTGCCGATTCAATGGACTGAAGGGCCTTTTCTGCGCTGAATGAATCTATGATGGCAATATACGCGCTGCCATTGACCAAAACAGGTCTCCGAGTACACAATTTCACGAATCCCTGAGCATAATTAAATAGACGACAGCTTGTTTCCTCCTTATCCTAACTGCCAATGATGTCATGGCATATTAAGCAAGTTGTTATGTAAAGTATTTCACATAAAGGATAAAGAAAGCTGAGGGAGAGAACTTTTAAGTACAGAGAACTGCCAGATATGTAATTTCATTTTTTTTTTGAAATGGAAGGAACATATCTTGAAATTATTGAATCATTTTATGCTCTAGTGGAGACACAATATTGGCAGGAAAAACACTCCTTATGTCATAGCAGGGCGATTTTAAAAAATATGACAAAGGTTGTGCCTTGTACTCAAAATATTTCATCAGACCTTCATTCGTTACTTAAGTAATAACCCACACTGAGCATGCATTCCAGAGAACAGCAAGTCATACGCAGTTATCTCTGATGAGGGAATACAACAATTTAACAATACCACAAAATAATTATACAATTTACTTTTTCATCCATATGTATCACAACAACTGTCTGATGATTAAGAAGCAAAGAAAAAGTGGAACGCGCTTCCATTAGCATACTTTTATGTTCATCCTTTAAATGAAGGCCATTTCAGAGAATTCATGACGGTCCACCACAATGTTGTCAGACTGATGTTGCATGTGAACCAGATGAAATACGGATGGGAGGTTTCTCTCCCTAAAGGATATGGTGAAGCAGTTGGTTCTTCGCAGTTTCATGATCACTTTCATATTCATTTCAATATTTTCTAACTGCCAGAATTTTTAAAATTGAAATGAAATTCTTCAAGTATTGTGGCAAGAATTCAACACACATTTCTTAATTAGTAATTCAAATTTTGGTATTTTTCGCTGAGTATTTAAGGCTTAATCTTGAATTCACTCATCTTTCCTGTCAGCTCCTCTTCTTTCCATTCTAACCTTTCACATCTGCTAACTATCTTTCAATCCGTCTGTCTTTATCCCTGTTATTTTATGCACCATTATTGTCACCATAAGATTCTAATGTGGCACCTTATCAAAAGTTTCCTTTGATAAATTTCTACCACTTTTTATCCTGTTAATTCTGTTCTTTTTTCAAAGAGTTTGATTAATCACAACCTCCATTTTTAGAAATCTTTCCTGTCTCGTCCTAAAAATTCTTTGCCAGATGATTAGCAAGTTCATTCCATATTGTAAACTCTGGGGGTGTTTTGCTGCTGGCAGAGAGCCTCATCCCTAGGCAGGGCAAATTGATAATTTGGGTGTGTGCTACTCGTGATATTCTAACCATTAATTTTAGGGCGTTCCTGGAATGACAGTTGCTGTCTGTAAAGGAGACAACAAAGAGATTAAATAAGCAGCTGTTCCCTTTCAGGAGACTCAAACACTGTCGACAACTACCAATCTCTCAAAGCTGGGAAGTAAAACCTCACCAGTAATGGTATCCAATCCTGCTGTACAGAATCCAATCAGGTGGTTTAACCACTCGACATTGAAGATGCCATATTTGTATAGACTGAATGAATGCCTCCACAAGCTGCCACCCATTCGGATGTCCGGAATGTCTTTAATTAAGCAAGCAGCCAGTGTGGTCAAGGCCCCAAACAACAGGTCAGCCGGTTGGCCAGTCAGGCAAGTCCCGGGTGGGAAAGGGGACTATCATTGTGGAAAAATTTATGGAAGCCCTTGTAACCGAACCTGTCCTGAGTGAGGTCCTTTCAGGAAGTCACCCCCTTAACCAGGGCCCGTAGGGAATCCAACTTTCACTGAGTAGTCTTGCCACTTGCTCCGCCACCCCCACACTCCCTCACCCCAGCCAGCCTGAAGGCTTCAATTTGTCTCTAGACAGGAAGGCCACCCTTGACATTTCCTATCACTGCCTTAATCAGAGAGAGGATGGACTCTCCAAACCATGCCCTTCCTCCCAATTCTATGGCCTCCCACTCCTAGCCTTAATCCCAGGGAGATGTAGGAACTAAATTCCATACAAAATGTGTAAAGCATGACTCCACCCCATTGCACACACTCCTCTGCCACATTAACAGTAGCAGATGTTGTTGTAAATGAGTCGGAAAGGGTTAATACTGAGGAGTATCATAAGCACCACCCATTATGATGATATCATTTAGACCTGTGGGCAGAACTACTTAGGACCACAGAGGAGTGAAACCCAGCAATGGGGAGGTGATGGACTAGTGACATTATCACGAGACTATTACTCCAGACATGGAAGTAGTGTTCTGGGGATCTGGCAGGTGGTGAAGTCTGAATTCAATATATTATTGGGGTTCACTGATGCCCTTTAAGGAAAAATCTGCCATCATTACCCAGTCTAGCTCCAGACCCATAGCAATGTAATTGACTCTTAACTGCCCACTGGCAATAAATACTGGCCAAGCCAGCGATGCCCATATCCTGTGAACGAATATTAAAAGAAAATTCCTGCTCCTCCTGACAGTCTGTGTGATGATGTCTATCCTATCAATGTAACCTGTAATATGTTGCTTACATGCAATAAGCTATTTCTTATTCAGTACATGGGCTTCTTTTAGTTAAACCAATCTGTATTTTCCTTAACTATAATGGATCAAGCAGAGGATTATAACAGCAAACCTTCCACATGGTGAGGTGCAAAACCACATATAATCATGGATATCGGGGGTATGAAGACCCTGTCAATTAGACGAAGAATGTCCAGAGATAGGAGTTAATGAATATGTAGATGAACCTCTGAGGTCAGCTGTGATGTCACTATGATCTCAGTGTTCATGTTTTGCGAAGAGGTTGGACCCAAGAGGATACTGTCTACATCCCTGCCGTTATGAAGTTGCAAAGTTGGGTAAAGTATTTGTGGATTGGAAGGCAGGATGTTAGAATTTGATGCTGCAAAATGATGAGCGGGGGGCGCAGGTGGGGGGAGCACATTGTCCCTTTAAAAGATGATGTGCTTTTTTTATGCTTAGAGATTAAACGAAAAAAGTTTGTGGGAAGTTTGTGGGTTGCAGGTGCACAGAGATCTCCTCAAATTGAAACATTATATCAAAGTATGTTTAGCAATCCAGACAGCAGTTTTGTTTTGTTAGGAAGGCAAGCAGTTTGAATATAAGCCAATTAATTTCAACCAGGCATTTAGAGACTAAAAACCCAATTAAATTTAAATCTGATGGTTTTGACAACATAGGACTAATCCTAATGTGAGAAATTGATATGTCATCAAGGGTACAAAAGAAGAGGGCATTTGAAAATCGGCGTGAGAGCAGCTGCTATCTGATAGAGTTGACAACCATCAGCTCTAAACTGAAAATCACTGGTTCTCACAGAATTCTCTAAGCTCTCAGAGTAACCATCATCTAATCAAAGGTACAGTGGCACTCTTAGCTAATATTCCAGACACAAGGATTCGACAGAGAAAAGTGTTCCTGACTGAAGATCAGTGGAGAAGACACAGAGCATTCTGGAAGATGTATCCTGGCTGTAATTTCAAGAGACCAAGTTTTAATTTTTAAAATTATTTTTGTTTATATAGGTGGGACTTGTATTTATTGGAACAGCATACCATTTGAATCAGAGATAAAAGGTACTGCAGATGCTGGAGAATCCGAGATAACAAGCATGGGGCTGGATGAACACAGCAGGTCAAGCAGCATCACAGGAGCAGGAAAACTTGACGTTTCGGGCCTAAACCCTTCATCAGAAATGGGGGAGGGGAAGAGGGTTCTGAAATAAATAGAGAGAGAGGGGGAGGTGGATAGAGGATGGATAGAGGAGAGGATAGGTGGAGAGGAGGCAGACAAGTCGAAGAGGCGGGGATGGAGCCAGTAAAGGTGAGTGTAGGTAGGGGGGTAGGGAGGAGATAGGTCAGGGAGGACGGACAGGTCAAGGGGGCGGGATGATGTTAGTAGATAGGAGATGTTTGTTTTATTCGGGACTAGTTAGTAGATAAGGAGGAATTGTTTGCTTTGTTAATGGTTCAGGTAAATAAATCATTACTTGCTGATTATAGAGTGAGTGAAAGGATTTAATTTCATTTAACCACTCCTTTACAACAATTTGAAGGTGAGAAGCAGATTATACCACTTCTCACACTTCCTTTAACAGATTATAGGGCGAGGCAAGCCTCTCTGGGTGCTTTGGTTTTAGTTATCAGAGGGGAGTCAACCTCCACCTTATAACAATGGTCACTGTGATGATAATCTGGTTAACACTCTGGTTTCACCTTGTATTAAGATCCAAAAACCTACATGACAGCAGAAGTGAGGTGAAGTAGCTAAAGACTTAGCCGGGTGAGCCACAATCTGACAAGGCAGAAGATCGGTGCCAGTCCTCAATCCCTGCCCTTCCTGAGGCTCTTTGATGTGGTTGAATGCCTAGCGCAAATACTTGGATGGGAAGTCTTAAAGACGCAGTTCCACACAGAGCCACCTCATGCCTCATTTGAATCGGCAACTGCTCCAAGTTAGTACTTTCCCACATGCAGTGCAGTTTCACTGAAGGGATCTTTATCAGGCAAGATATAAATGAACTCACAGTCCTGACTGTGATTCATCCTGTGCAAGCAGCAATTTCTAAAAAGATTTCCACTGGTTCTTAGCAGTCCTCACGTGAATCCTTTAAAGAATTGAACCCATACTCTACACTCTTCCCAATGATTTACTCATCTCTTCATCCTAGAATTGAAATGTGGCACGGGAATCTCAAGATGTTGTCCTGCTATTGCAATTGAATGGTGATACTCTCCAGTTCTTGTTTAACGAAGCAACTTCACCATTCAATATGCTTTCGTTGTCAGTTATCATGAAAGGAATAAAAGTAACTGGCATCCAGTCAAGAGGAAACAGTACGCTCTAGATGAGCATCCGCCTGTCTCCATGCCAACACAGCAGCCACTGGCCATGTGTACTTTCAGTGCTATGTGCTCTGGGATACTGTTCCTAATGTTAACATTTTCTTTTCAGCAGCTACAAACACATTTCCAGGCCAGGTGTCCTATCATTGTCCTCTCATGTACAACACTTAGTTCCATGATAAATGGACTTGGGAGGAGTTGTGGGGTTGAAAAAGTATTTAGTCCTATGACGAATGCCTTCAGTTACATATTTCTGCTAATAATGTTGAGAACATGATTTTCAGTGGAAACCAGAAAAGAGCTTGAAGGGAAGTCAGGGAGGATGGCGCCACATCCACCAACATTGATTTGCTCTACCATTGACGGTCCATAGTAGCAGTGATGTCGTGGGGACTGAACTTAAATTGAGAAGTTACAGTGTAACAACATCAATGGTTTTGAGACAGGATCTCTTTATATGACTCGACATCACCAGCCAAATTCTTTGGAGAAACTTAGCAAGATACACCAGAGTATCCAAAAGATGTAAATTATGTATTTTGTCTTTTACTTGGATTCCTTGAAACAAGGAGGCACCTCACCTGCCAGTTAGCCTTGCTCGTGTCTCCAATTACTCTAGTCTTAAGGTTGGCTTCACAAAGTCATAACAGAGAAGGAGGCCATTTGTCCTTTGAGCCAGTGCTGGCTCTTTGAAAGAACTATCCAATTAGCCCATGTTCTTTCCCAAGCCTTGCGTTGTTTTCCTTTTCAAGTTTTATCCAATTTCCTTTTAAAAGTTATTGTTGAATTTGCTTCCACCATCCTTTCAGGCGGTGCATTCCAGTTCATAAAATTATGCACTTTCTTCCCTTTCATGTCACTTCAGGTTGTCTCGCCAGTTTCATTAAATTTATGCTGTCTGGTAACAACCCTTTAGAAATAGCTTCTCCTGATTTTGAATTCCTCTCTCAAAGCTCCCCTTAACTTTCTGTGATCTCAGGAGACTATTTCCCACCTACTTAGAAGAGGCGGGCTTCAGTTCCTTCATAATCTTGGGTGCACTGTCCACTGCAGACCACCCAGTTGCTGATTCCACCCTCCATGTAAAATCTCCAGCCTCAGGATGTCCTAATTTTGCTACTAATGCATGCGACTGTGTAGAGGAATCCTGGCTAGTTTCCAATGACAAAGTTTGCATATTGTGGTTTTCCAACTTGTTGAGGAGTCAAACTATACCGTTCTTTAATTGTAAACATCTGTCCCAGATTGCAGCGGGCAGACTACAGTTCAAAGATGAAGTTACGTAACATATACACATCAATAAAAAAAGGCCAGTATATTTCCTTTGAACTCACTGTTAATGTACATCTGTGCTCAATTGCAAGTTTTTTGATAACTCATAACTGACCGTAGAACCACATTACACTACAAGGGCCTACTATATTTTGGTGCTGTTTTCAGTCATTCTCAGCACGTCAGTGTCTCTTTCCAAGGCATGCATTTCTTGCATGACCCTTGCTGCCCACAGACGCATCGTAGTGGGTCGGTTCTTAAACAACGACGAGACAGAATACCAGCAGGAGATAAAGAGCTTAGTGGCATGATGTCAAGACAACAACCCCTCCATCAATGTCAGTGAAACAAAGGAGCTGGTCATTGACTTCAGGAAGCAGAGTGGATGACACGTCCCTGTCTGTATCAATGGTGCTGAGGTTGAGATGTTCTAGGGCTTCAAGTTCCAAGGAGTAATTATCACCAACATTCTGTCCTGTCCATTCACGTCGATGTTACAGTCAAGAAAGCACACCAATGCCTCCACTTCCTCAGAAGGCTAAAGAAATTCAGTGTGTCCACAAGGAGTCTCACTAATTTTTTAGAAAGAATCCTATCTGGATGTATCACAGCTTGGTATGGCAACTGCTCTGCTCCAGACCACAAGAAATTACAAAGTTGTGAACACAACTCAGTCCATCACCAAAGCCAGCCTTTCATCCATTGACTCCATCTATACTTCCCACTACCTCGGGAAAGCAGCCAACATATTTAAAGACCTCTCCCACCCTGGTTGTACTATCTTCCACCCTCTTCCATTGGGCAGAAGGTACAAAAGTCTGAAAACACGTACAACAGATTCAAGCACAGCTTCTTTCCTGCTGTTATCAGACTTATGAACAGATCTCTCCAGTTGCAGCAGAGGTCACTGCAAACAATTATATTTGTGATTATATATATCTTACATTTGAAAACTGACTCACTGCATTGCAATGCACCAGGCAAAGGGGTGGCATTGAGACTGAGCTAAGAAGTTGGTTTTAATGAACACTGACCTTGGTTCACCTTGGGCTGGCCTGAATGAATTCATATGAAATCGGTCATTCAATGCGGGTTGCAATTCAGGGTTTCCTCCTCCCCCAGCCTTCCTTGTAGGTTTTTACTACTTATAGTCCCAGTCACTCACTCTCTCACTCATCCACTGTACCTCCACTCAATCATTTGTCAACCCCAACAATCACTCACTCACTTTCTTATCCAACATCTCCAGGCTCGCACTTATATAGCCACCTAACCAGTAATCCATTTATTCACCCATCTGCCCAGTCACTCATTCACTCACAGAATCACTCATTCAATCATGCATTCAGTCACTCATTTACATACTCATTCACTTACGCCTCCAACCACTTAATCACCCTCTAATTCAAAACCTCCAGTCACTCACTTATCTACCCACCTACCCAGTCACTCATTCACTGACTTGCCCATTCACGCCCACAGTCACTCACTTACGCACTCAGTCACTCATTTATATACTCTTTCATCTAAAGTCCCCGTCATTTACCCACACACACCCTCATTCAAATTCCAGTCACTCACTGAACCACCCCCAGTAACTCCCCTAACATGGCCCTATCCCTGCAGCCAGCCAGTCTGACTGCAGCATCCCCTGACTCTCCATTCCTCAGCATCCCACCCCAGCATCCCAACTGACATCCTCCACAGCAGTATCTCACTGAAAGCTTCCCAGTCCCCATGATGCAGAGTCACCGGTGTAGCTCCAGGCTTTGTGCTGAGTTAAGTCACTCTCATTGTGCTGCTCCTCCAATCATAGGCTGTTTCCTTCCCAGCCTCTCATTGGAAGAGCAGCTCTTTACAAAATCTTCCACTTGGACTTCAGCTACATTCTGAACAATGATTCGGTGACCACAATGGAAACTCTGATTGTATAGCCTAGTTTTGAGATTGTAACATGCACCCAGTAACTCTCCATTTCATGGAAGCAAATATGAGAGGAAAGAAAAACATAATTTACCAACAACAACTCAAGCAAGTTCCCAATTTCTAATGGGATCACAATTTCAATGAGGTGCTGTCACCTTACACTAGACTTAATGTCTTAGGCCTGTGTCCAAAAAGGTTCTGCAAACCTGGAGTCCTCGCTGATTATAAGATACTTAATCCCAGAGTCATTGTTTCAAGCTGCTAACTGAGTTATGGGTTTTTCTTAAACGTTTGGTAGAAATTACTTACTTAAAAGGAGGTTTTTTTTAGTAAAACATCAATATTTCAATCAATGCTCCACATTATAATTTGAGAATCACATTTATTGAATATCTTTATTGTACATCTTCATCATTAATTGAATTGTCAGAAGCATATTTTACGGAGGCAACAGTTGATAAAACAAAGGCAGATTGGGTACAAGAACATATAATCGGTTAAGGATTGCACAGGGGCAAAAATGAGCAACTTTTATTTTGTTAGTCTACGACAAGCCAACTTACTTATTTTAAAGACTTGAATAAAAGCAAAATACTGTGGAGGCCTAAAATCTGAAACAAGCACAGAGAATACTGGAGAAACTCAGCAGATCTGCCAGCATCTGTGCAGAAAGAAACAGAGCTAACATTTCAAGTCCAGTATGACTACTAGTCAGAACTGAATGCAGCATTTTCTGCGTTAGTTGTTTTAATGCTGCCAACTGACACTCTCATTGTTGACATTAAGACTGGAACTGAGTGTGTGCAGTAAATGCTCCCCTATGTCTTGCAACATAAATAGACAAAGCCTTTAATTAGATCACAGTTGATCTTATTTCCATCTACCTATCTTTCTTGTCACACAAAAAAAGTCTATCAATCTCAGTTTTGAAATTTTCATTTGACTAGCTTCAATCGCTTTTTGAGGGAGGAAGTTCCAGATTTCCACTAGTCTTTTTATGAAATATTGCTACTGAATGGCATTGTTCTAACTTTAAAGTCTCATCTTCCTGTTCCAGATATCACCAGCAGAGGAAATAACTTAGCTCCATTATCTTACACAATTAGGTGACCCTTAACCTTCTGCATTCAAGTCTTGACTACGCAACCTGCCTTCATAATTTATGTCTTTCAGACCCACTGTTAAAACAGGCCACTGAAAATATCCAAGCCAACTTTGTCAGCAGATTGACACACATATTTAATATTTCTCTTAGAAATGAATTAATAGAGATATAATGCTCAGTAATAAAAAAAGCAATAAAACAGAAAAGGAACAAAGTTATAAACAGATGAGGAGGGATCATGCTCCCCTCTTCTACTTAACTCCCCACTCTCAGTCATTTGCAACAACTTTGTAGAATTTCTTTAGTATGTGGCTATCACTCTTCATTTAAACTTAGTAAGCCAATCAACAGTGTGAAGGACAGTTAATTCGAAAGTTGTCTTGAGTTAAAGAGGGTGAAGTTTTTGTACTTACTACTACCACCAAAATATAATAAAATGTGACAACAAATACTCAAGACAGTTTACAAAGTGGTGGTGGAGGATGGTGTGGGAAGAAGAGAGGATCTAGTAGACAGGAAAGTGATAAGAATACAGCTTACAGTTTGTTAGCGCCTTTGAGTTGTGAGACCTGTGTCTCCAGCATCTGCAGTACCTTTTATCTCTGATACAATTTTAACCCCACTGCGAAGCCTCTTCTAAGGATGCCTACCCTGAAGAAGTTACCCTTCTCCCTCCGGACAAACCTCAGGGAATCTCTCTCCCACTGCAACTCTCCATCCCCGCCTCTTCGACTTGTCTGCCTCCTCTCCACCTATCCTCTCCCCTATCCATCCTCTATCCGCCTCCCCCTCTCTCCCTATTTATTTCAGAACCCTCTTCCCCTCCCCCATTTCTGATGAAGGGTTTAGGCCCGAAACATCAAGTTTTCCTGCTCCTATGATGCTGCTTGACCTGCTGTGTTCATCCAGCCCCATGCTTGTTATCTCAATTTATAGATGTTGTCATCATTGCAGATATCTTCAATTTCTCAGTCAATGGTGGTCTTTTCCCCCTAGTTGTCTTTTCACTGACACTGTCTTGCTGAGATTGAGAAAGGCAGAAGACCATTTTTATACCCTTGGTGTTATCAATGTACGTTACTTTCTCTCTATTCACTGCTCAACAGCAACAACTGAAATATAGTTTGTTTGGATCTTTCAAATCTAACTCCATTGTATTTTTCAAACTAAACACTCCAAAGACAATATTTGTCTTTCAATATTTGATGTTACCATCCAATTGTGAGTAAAATAACAGATGTGAGTTTCAGGGCGTTTGAGTACAATGTTAATTTCAAGGTAGCCAGTTTTGTATATTCCACATGTGTACTTGGCAGGTAATGGTAGCTGATATTTTACATTGAGTGTCCTTTTTAAAACCATTTTTAATTTTCTGAAAATTAAAATCAGACACTAAAAGTTGAGTATTGAAAGTCTATTTTCACTACGATCATAATGTATAGGCAAAGGGAAGAAAATTATGTTCACAACTAAAATGTCATTTTAGTGGTTTCATTTAGTATATTCTGTCATAAAATTACTTCTGACGGTTGAATAGATGGCTTGAAGAAAAATATCGAGAGAGGGCTATGAGTCATTGTCTAAATATCTAATGTCAGAAAACAAAGGAAACAAATCAATGAAAAGCCTCAGGCTTCTCACCAGGCTGTGTATTTGAGTTGTGTATTGAGCAGTTGAGTTCCTTCGTTGGCTGAGTTTATTTCAAATACACTGTTTTGTTGCATGCCAAGCTGACCATTTGGTGCACATTTATGAAACTTAACACCACATTTTGGCTAATACAAAATAAAAATATTACACAAGCTGGAAATGTGAAGTAAAAACAAATAAACTAAAAGTACGCAGTAAGTTATGCAGCATCCGTGCTACATTACAGCAGTCAGCACAACACCTGACCAAAGTCCCCTGGACCTGTTAATGGCCATTGAGTTTATGGGCAGGGTTTTCCAGTTCCTGTCATGCTGAGAAGAATGATGGGCAAATGATGTTAATCAATCGAGAAGAAAAAAGTCCGATGCCCATCATGTAGATAAATGTCAGCGATTATCTTCTGCTGCTGGAGATGTCGGGTCAAGTGTGTCTCCTACAGGTGGTGAGAGGCCTATCTTCATTTATTTACATCTCATTAAAAGTGTAACTTGCTGAACTGATGTTTTCTTTACACTTGAAGCCAATCGAAAAGTCCAATTATTCAGAAACCCAGCAGCAGAAAACAAGCAAATACCTGGGGAGTAGCCTAATCACCCACTGGTACTTAATTCTTTGGCCTTGTAGTGACATGGTTTTTGATGATGCTTACAGTTTCTGGCACTGTTACTTCTCCAAAAACAGTTGCTATGTCCAAGTGGACCCAGCCAACGAGTCTCCCTGGGCCATCTTCAAACATAACTGGCTCAAGGCAGTTAAGGAGCAGCTTATGGTGCAAGGGCAAGCCTTTGAGCACACTGTAAATGGGGAGCTGCATAAGGCTGAAGGCCAGGCTTTAGTGAACGTTCAGAAGGGCTGGATAGGGGTGAATCACAAAAATGGTAAACACAGAATGGCATTGTCTGTGTGGTATGGAATCATGAAAGCCGCGAAGGGGATGAAGGATTACATGGGCAAGGGTGCGTTCCATTCACTCTGGGGAAGGTTGGGTGAATTCACTCTGGGGAAGGTTAGTGGGGAACAAAATAACTTTGCAATACTCCATTGGAGTAGAAAGGCCTGAATTCAAAATGGGAAATGTATTCAATGGAAGGGGAGAGTGTTTCAGTTTTAATTTTCAGTTTATCTAAGCTGGAAATGTGAAGTAAAAGCAAATAAATTAAAAGTAGGTTACGCAGCATCTGTGATTAATAGCAGCAGTCAGCAAAGGACGACAAAGGAATTAATTAGGAAAGTGAAAATAGAGCACAAAAGTAAACTTGCAAGATTCTTAAATAGTGACTGTAAAGGTTTATGGAGGTACGTGAAGAGAAAAGGAATGACAAAGACAAATGCACTTCCACTACAAGTAGAAACAGATAAATTTCTAATGGGGAACAAAGAAATGGCTGACTAATTACATACATACTTTGATCTGTGCTGACTAGAAGGATATAAATAACAAACGAGAAATGTTGGGGGACATAGAGTGGAAAATACACAGCAGATGCAGTTTAACATGGATAAATGTGAGGTTATCCACATTGTTAGCAAAAATGAGGAGGCAGATTATTATCTGAATAGTTATAAATTGAGACAGGGAAAAGCTAATGAGACCCAGGGTGTACTTGTACTCCAGTCACTGACAGTGAGCACACAGGTGTAGCTGATGGAAATGAAGGTATATTGCCCTTCACAGCAAGAGGATTCAAGTACAGGAGCAGGATGTCTAGCTACAATTATAAAGGACCTTAGTGAGATCATACTTAGAATATTGCATAAAATTTGGATCTCTTGTCTGAGGAATGATGTCCTTGCTATGGAGGGAATGCAGCTGTTCAAGAGGAAATTATCCTTGAATTTACTGTCAATCATTGTGTGCTGTCATTCTAAATTTACCTTTTTACTTATTGATACACTTTTGATGATATAAATGGCAAATACTTTTTACAGTTGTGAAGGGAAATTTATTTCTAATTCAATGCAGAAATTGTAATTTTTTTCTTTTAGATTGACCAGGTTCGGGGTTCATCATTATTGCTTCTCCTTGTGATTTGTAACGCCACTCTGTCACTTGTCACACTGCAGGCATGATCTGGGACATCCAGAATGCTATTGGCTGCGTTCAAGTGTGGAGGGACGGAGGTCACATCTTACAGTCACGATTTGATTCCGGGGCACCTGACCACTTGTGTTGCTCGGATGTGGGTGCAGCAGTGTTCATCATAATTTTTCATCATCGTACACAGACTTATATGTATACAACAGAGGAAAAAGGACTGAAGGTCTCCAGAAAATGAGCACAGGAGCAGAACTAGCATTTTTGAAGAAGGGTCCAGACCTGAAGTGACAGCTTTCCTGGTCCTCTGATGCTGCCTGGCCTGCTGTGTTCATCCAGCTGTACACTTTGTTATCTCAGACTCCAGCATCGGCAGTTCCTCCTATCTCTGTTAAGAATATGTTCTTTTCTCTAGGCACACAGCTTCCACAAACAGACATCATGCAGCAGCGTGGCAATTGGCATGCATATGGCAAGGGAATACGAGCAGAGATTCTGCAATTGACCAGTTGATCACAATCCATATGCTGGAGACCATGGGTGTAAGTCTGTCTCCATAGCTGTATCACTCCAGTCCAGCCAGCATCCTGAAGAATCTCCACTGCACTGTCTCTAGTGTAATCGCATCTTCCCTATAATGTGGTGACCAAACTGTGCACAGGACCCCAGCTGTGGCCTGACTAGCATCTTATACAGTTCCATCATAACCTCCCGTCTCTTGCATTCAATGCCTTAACTAATTAAGGCCAATATCTGATATGAATTCTTAAACATCTTATCACCTGTGTTAATGCCTTCAAAGATCTGTGGACATTGGCATCAAAGCTCCTCTGAGCCTCTGTACTGCCTGGTGTACTGTTTTGCCTTGTTAATCCTCCCAAAATGCACTAACTCACATTTTGCACAATGAAATTCCACTTGTTGTTATTCTGCCCATCTGCCCAGCCCAACTATATTGTCCTATAGTCTAAAGCCTTGCCTCCTCTCTATTTACCACACCACTAATTTATGTATCATCTTTAAACTTACTGATGAAACCACTCACATTCATGTGCAGATAATTAATTGCCTCCACATGTTCCTAAGAAAAATTCTTTCTTCACAGCCGCCTGCACCTCCTCTGAACTCTCATTCCTGGGTAGCTTGTACTGGCCACAACTATTTTCTATTTTGGCCTCTTCTCTCCTTTCAAGGTTGTGCTTATGTTGAATGCAGTGCACAACAAAAAGAATGATTGTTTCCTAGTCTTGCTGTTTCCATTGAACCACCTATTCCTCTTTTAGATCTACATATTCCTTTCACAATGCCTCTGGGATGGATCTTAGACATTTCCAGCAAAATCAAAAGCATTATAACAAACAGCACCCATGGTAGATGCATTGTGAGAACATTTTCTGACATAAATACAAACTGGGCCTCAAAAAATCCATCGAGTGAATTGAAATGCACTGCAAAATTCCTCTGGCACATTAATATACCAATTACCCAACCACACTTTGTGAAGTTTCTTTCATCATTTCACAATATAACTGTAATATAAATAAGATGCATCGTTGAACCCAACAGTTTATGACAAAAATAAAGAGTGAAACACATCTACAAAAAAACAATCCTTGGGCTCATTAATTATCTGGCCCAATATAATTTTGTGGTTTATATTTTGGTTACCAATTATGAGTATTCTAAGTGATGTATTACTTCAGAATATGTTTTTCTCCTTTTCCAGTACTAAACCAGTTGAGCTGCACACTTAGAGAAGCACATGGTTCAAATCTTGACAGAATTTTTTCAACCATTCATCTGCCTAGAGGAAAGTAGTGGCTATTCCCAAACTGTCATGGTATCATAGAGCTATTTAACAATAGAAATTGGAATCAGGACAACCGAATGGGAACGGCAATGGGCCTGATCAGGCAGGCAAATGGTCCACTTATGCATATCTGCTCCATCTGTCTCTATTTCATGCTTGAGGTACCAGATCACTTAAAGTCTATTCATACACCTTGTTAATGGTATGCTGCATCATTGAACATACGGTTATTAGAAGAAAATTATCTCCTGATGTAAAATATTCTGTACTTCACTACAGAGCTATGGGATGATCAGCCCTTTTAGCATTCTGAATAATGACTAAAATTAAGATTTAAGAAAGGAACAACTTTTGGAAACATCATGTAATTTAAGTAAGGTAATGAAATCCATAGTCCAAAGTGAAAAAGAATTGATACGTAATAACAGATAAGATAGGAAGGAAAATGAAGGGCAGAAAAAGCAATAAAAAGCCTTGGGCTGCTTGCTGGGCCATGTCAATAGGCCGCACTAAATTACTCTTTGTTGATGCTTCTTTCCTTCATTGCATCCTAACGTTGTTAGCTGAATGTTATACAGTGACATTCGGGTTATAAAGATGTTCATTGTGTAACAGATAGCATACAATCTGAAGAAAGTTATAAAACCTACCTTCTGGAATGTGAATAATGTCAAATTGAAAATGATGGAGTAGGTTATAGTCCTACTAGCCTCAAGGAAACATGCGAGGTGGGTGGTTAAAAACAAGAAGGCGAATTAATTTCTCAGATCATGTTTGTTTTTAATGTTAATCTGCAAGATTTTGTAAAGCAAGGAGTCATGTCCATTTATGCAAATCAAGTTCCTAAACTTTCAGTAGTTTTTACCCCTGGGCTGGCAAGCCAACTAAACAGAATCAGGAACAAAAACAAAGTTGCTGGAAAAGCTCAGCAGGTCTGGCTGCATCTGTGAAGGAGAAAACAGAGTTAACGTTTCGGGTCCGGTGACCCTTCCTCAGAACCAAACCCAAACCCGTCACCGGACCCGAAACATTAACTCTGTTTTGTCCTTCACAGATGCTGCCAGACCTGCTGAGCTTTTCCAGCAACTTGGTTTCTGTTCCTGATTTACAGCATCCGCAGTTCTTTTGGTTTTTATTTAAACAGAAGCAGTACTGAAGGAAAATAGAAACTTTCTAATTTACAGTCACCTAGGAGGGGGAGTGCCCTTGCAAGCTCCACAAAGAAAGTTGTAGCCTCCCAAACTGTAGCCTCTTCAACTCTAGTAGTCCACTATCCTTCCTAGAACAACACCCCCGAAAGCTAGACTCTTGACATCAACTTAGCTGGAAGCAAGTACTTAAATGGGTTTTGAAATACTTTGGACTTGAAATTTATACCAGCGATTGTGTTCCCCATGCTCTGTCTGCCCTAAACATAGCTATTTTTGTGATAAAACTAACCCCAAAGATTTTTTTAATAAAGATGAATGCTTTTGGCATCTTTTCCAATATTAAAATAATACAAATATAGCGGGAAGGCGATGGTCTAGAAATATTAACGCTGGACTGTTAATCCAGAGATCCAGGTAATGTTCTTGGGACCTTGGTTTGAATCCCACCACAGGCAGATATTGGAATTTGTATTCAATAGAAATCTGTAATTAGGAGTCTAATGATGACCATGAATTTGTTGGCGATTGTCAGAAACACCTATCTGCTTCATTAATGCCCTTTATGGAAGGAAAATACCTTCATGTGACTCCAGACTCAAGCAATGTGGTTGACTCTTAACTGCCCTCTGAGCAATTAGGGATGGGCAATAAATACTGGCCTAGCCTCATCCTATGAATGAATTCTTAAAAGTGCCTTAATACAAAGTAGAACATGTCCTCTGAATGTGGACACCAGAGTCTTAAGGATGTCAATTCACAATGGAAGGATTAAAAACTCATGGCTTCTCATAGAATCCCCTGCAGTATGGAAGCAGGCCATTTGGCCCATTGTGTCTACATTGACCCTCCAAACAGCATTTCAAGCCCACTGACTCCCACAGCTACCTGGAATACACCTCCTCCCACCCACCTTCCTGCAAAAATGCCATCCCCTATTCCCAATTCCTTCGCCTCCGCCGCATCTGCTCCCAGGATGAGACATTCCACTCCCGTACATCTCAGATGTCCTCATTCTTCAAGGACCGCAACTTGCCCCCCACATTGGTCGAGAACGCCCTCAACCGTGTCTCCCGCATTTCCCGTAACTCATCCCTCACACCCCGTCCCCGCAATAATAAGCAAAAAAAATCCCCCTTGTCCTCACGTACCACCCCACCAACCTCCGGATCCAACACATCATCCTCCGACACTTCCGCCATCTGCAATCAGACCCCACCACCAAAGACATTTTTCCCTCCCCACCCTTATCTGCTTTCTGGAGGGACCACTCCCTCCGCGACTCCCTTGTCCGCTCCACACTCCCCTCCAGCCCCACCACACCCGGCACTTTTCCCTGCAAC
The DNA here is from genome assembly GCA_024137785.1 of Ginglymostoma cirratum. Taxonomy (NCBI): domain Eukaryota; kingdom Metazoa; phylum Chordata; class Chondrichthyes; order Orectolobiformes; family Ginglymostomatidae; genus Ginglymostoma; species Ginglymostoma cirratum. The sequence continues at coordinate 62,700,204 of JAHRHZ010000014.1, forward strand.
CGCAGGAAGTGCTACACCTGCCCCCACACCTCCTCCCTCACCCCAATCCCAGGCCCCAAGAAGACTTTCCACATCAGGCAGATGTTCACCTGCACATCTGCCAATGTGGTATACTGCATCTGCTGTACCCATTGTGGCTTCCTCTACACCGGGGAAACCAAGCGGAGGCTTGGGGACCGCTTTGCAGAACACCTGCACTCAGTTCGCAACAAACAACTGCACCTCCCAGTCGCGAACCATTTCAACTCCCCCTCCCATTCCTCAGACGACATGTCCATCCTGGGCCTCCTACAATGCCACAGGGATGCCACCCGAAGGCTACAGGAACAGCAAGTCATATTCAGCCTGGGAACCCTGCAGCCCAATGGTATCAATGTGGATTTCACAAGCTTCGAAATCTCCCCTCCCCCATCCCAAAACCAGGCCAGCTCATCTCCGCCTCCCTAATCTGTCCTTCCTCTCACCTATCCCCTCCTCCCACCTCAAGCCCCACCCCCATCTCCTACTTACTAACCTCATCCCGCCCCCTTGACCTGTCCGTCCTCCCTGGACTGACCTATCTCCTCCCTACCTCCCCACCTACACTCACGTTTACTGGCTCCATCCCCACCTCTTTGACTTGTCTGCCTCCTCTCCACCTATCCTCTCCTCTATCCATCTTCTATCTGCCTCCCCCTCTCTCCCTATTTATTTCAGAACCCTCTTCCCCTCCCCCATTTCTGATGAAGGGTCTAGGCCTGAAACGTCAAGCTTCCCTGCTCCTATGATGCTGCTTGGCCTGCTGTGTTCATTCAGCCCCACACCTTGTTATCTCGGATATTCCAACCGGACTCACCACTTGACCTATCCCTGTAATACTGCTTTTCTCATGGCTAATCCACCTAGCCTACATGTCCCTGGATACTATGAGCAATTTAGTATGACCAATCCACCTAACCTGCACATCTTTTGGACTGTGGGAGGAAACCAGAGCACCCAGAGGAAACCTGAGGGAGTAATCGAACTTGGGTTCCTGTCACTGTAGTGCAGCAGTGCTAGCCTCCAAGCCACCGTGCCATCCCATTATTATTGCAAGTGATGTGTTTAATGAGTAGCACAAACCAAAGTCAAAACAAGTTACAGCAAAAGCAGAGATCACATGGTTATGGTAAACCAATTAGTATACAATCCGCAAATGTATTTTGCCAGATATTCCCATTTTCATACATGAAAACAAAAAAAGAAATTCATGCAAAAGAAATACATTTGAAACTACAAGCTATTCAATATCAATGGTGAACAAAGAAAATCATCACTCGTTAACAAAATCATTTGTTAATTCTAGTCAGTCCCTCTTTCATGAGTCTCTACACATGCATTGCAATTATAATTTTTAAATTATGCAGGACTTCTAATGGTCTGTGTGTATTTTGTTATTGGCTGTCCATTTGGTATTTGTTTATTGCTGGGATAATGTTCCAGCTCTGGGAAGTGTCATACCAGTGGTAAGTACTATTGCTATAGTGACTATTATTGCTGATCCAATGCCCTTGTCACCTCATGTGTATTTCAGACAGATGGTCGCTGTTTCCCGTGTACTTAGTGATATCATATATTCTTCATTAGCTCTGTGCCAGGAGGCTGCTGTATCTTTAGTTGTACATTTGTGGATGCAATCTGTTTTGATGACATAGCTGGTTGCTCATATTCAGCACATATGATTGAGGTCTCAAGTTGCCATGTGGATTGACTCTTTTGAGAGTGTTAGATGTTTGCACGCTGACTATTTTACCAATTCTCAGCTCTTGCAATGATTTGGCAATTTTATCAAAGTCAAATTTGTCTTTCCAGCTTTTGTCCTCGATTTTGTCATTCACTCCTGTTACGATTTCTGGCTTCAATAGTTTATTTTGGCAATTGAAAGTATAGTTTGAATGCAATGTGACATTAGTAGTTGGATGGGACTATAGTCCGTGACTTAATTAGATGTATTACTGAACTCAAGGATTGCCTTGTACAAATTTATGTTTGATTTGCTTGACTTCTTTATGACCCCTTTCGTGATTGCTTATTGCTGCTTCAGACTTTCCATTTGACAGAGGATAGAGTGGAGATAGAGTATGGTGTTACATTTCCCAATTATTAATGAAGTACCTGAATTCTTCACTCCTGAATTGAAAATGTAACCTCATTGTGCACGGGGTTGCATTTTGGCATAGTTAGAAATTTTGAAAAAGAGAGCAGGCATAAGTGGATTGTTTACTGCTTGGCAAGATGTAACAAATGGTGTGCCACAGTGGTCAGTGCTAGGCCCTCTATCTTGTTTAGTTCATATAAATAACTTTGATGACACACCAAAAGGTAAGTTTAATAAATTTATTAGTGCATTAGAACATTAGTGCTCATCACAATGACTGGAACAGTGTAACACATGAACCGTGTTTTTAGGCATTCTACAGTCCCATTGAAAGTTGTTGGCACCTCCTGTCCTAACTCCTAGTGGTCAGAATAGTAATTGATGGTCACAAACTAATCAATCTCTGTTAATGTGAAGAAGTCTACTTGAAGTTTCATCCATGGTTTATCTGGGATGCATCATAAGTAGCTCTTTAGGTTGCTTAGCTTGGTATTCATCATAAGCACTACACTGGCTGACATGATCCTTAAACTCATTGCACATGTTTGGCCAGTAGAGCACTTCTCTCACCTTCCTCAGAGGAGATTCAATTTCTTGATGGCTTGCATGATGCAATTCAGCATCTCTTTTCTAATCCCCTTTGGGAAAATAACTTTAATTCTCTTGTACAAAATGATCATCCTGAACTATCACTTCATCTCTGTATGCCCCTTTCTTTCTTATAGCAACAGCCATGACCTTGATGCTTTCAAACCATCATTTCACCATTACTTCTTGAAGGACTTTGGAATTTGCAACTTATTTTATAGTTTGTTTGATTTAAGCAACACACGTCTTTCAAATTCAACGTCGGTGCTGGATTGATGACTTCCAGAGTACGTACAGCTGTTGCATCTCGCTGAATCTGGAAGATTTCACATACTGTCTTAGCAGCCTCAACTGTCTTCAGATGAAATGATGCTCTTGATAGGATGTCAGCAATTTACATCTGTTTCTCCTGCTTCAACTTTACTTCCAAATGATATCTTTGTATGGTGAACATTATTTGCAGACTATTTGGAGCAGATTGAGCAGTTTGAGGAAGATGCTTTGAGGCATGTGGTCAGACTTCACTGTCTTTTCCCTTATAATGGTCTCCAATTTGGTCTCCACTATAGTGGATAAAAGTAACATCTCAGATGTAGCTATAAATTATAAAGTGGAAAGGAGGGGGGAAGGTATAGAAAATTACAAACACCATAGAAATGCTACTGAGCAATGTCTTGGAGTTGTGACCTGACAAGTACTTGGGTTCTCATGGAATTTATCCTGGAATCCACAAAGAAATAACTAGTGAAATTATAACGCTTTGTTTTGAGTTTTCCAAAGTTTGCTAGATCCGGGGACCATTCCAGAAGATTAGAAATTTGTAAATGTAACTCTTTTATTCAAAAGAGGGAGATAGATAACAAGAAGAAACTGCATTTGTCATAGTGAATATGTTAAATGGTATTACTAAAAAAATTGCAGCAGAGCATTTAGGAAAAATCAAGACACCCAGGTTGAGTCAATATGGTTCTGTGAAAGGAAAATCACGTTTAACCAATTTATTGGAATTCTTTGAAGGAGTAATGTACTGTGTATAAAAGTGAAAGATGTACGAGATTCCCGGAAGACTTTTGATAGGGTGTCACATCAAAGCTAATTGCAGAAAATATAAGCTCATTATGTCGGGGGTTGCATTTTGGCATAGTTAGAAATTTTGAAAAAGAGAGCAGGCATAAATGGATTGTTTACTGCTTGACAAGATGTAACAAATGGTGTGCCACAGTGGTCAGTGCTAGGCCCTCGATCTTGTTTAGTTCGTATATATAACTTGGATGATACACCAAAAGGTAAGGTTACTAAATTTAAGAATGACAAAAAGATGGATAGGAGCATAAGTTGTGAATTGTGCATAATGACACTGAAAAGAATTATGGACAGTTCAGGTGAGTGGCAAATGAAATATGAACTATGTGGGAAAATGTGAACTTATCCATTTTAGCCAAAAGAATAAAAAGAGAAATGTATAATCAAAGTGATGAGAAATTGCAGTATTTTGAAATGCAGAGGGATCTGGAAATCATATCACATGAATCACAATACAGAAGGCTTGTATTCATAAACAAGTAATGAAGGAAACTAATATTATGTTATCATTTATTGCTCGGTGATCTAAATGAATCAATCGGGAGGTTAAGCTACAGTTATATAGGACTTTGATATGACGACATCTGGAATACTGTGGGTAGTATTGGTCATTATACTTAAGGAAACATGTAAATGTGTTGGAAGCAGTTCAAAGCAGATTTACCATATTAATACCTGGAATGGGTGGGTTGTCTCATGAGGAAAAGTTGGTTCGCATAGGCCTGTACCTGCTGATGTTTAGAACAATAGCATGTGACTTCATTGAAACATATAACCTACTGTGGATGTATAAAGAATGGTTCCTCTTGTGGGAGAATTCAGAGCTGGGGTCACTGTTTAAATATCAGGGGTTGCCCATTTTAATACAGAGATAAGGATTTTTTTTCTCACAGGAAGTCATTTGTCTTCTCAAATTCAAATTGTGACAGAAGCAGGATCTTTGAATACATTTTCAGGGAAATGTCCACAGCTTCTTGCTGAGCAAGGAGGTGAAAAGTTATTGGGGCAAGCAGGAACTTTCTTCAATCTACAATTAGCTGCAGCAAGAGATCAGCCATGGTTGTATTGAATTGTGGAGAAGGCTCAAGGAGACAAGTGGTCTACTGCTGTTTCTCGTTGGAATTGAGGCATGCGTTCTAATCCATCTTCTAACACCACTTTTCAAGTAATGCATTCAGTGGCTGCCAGCACTTAAAACAAAAGAAAGTTTCAGCAGACGTTGAGGTCACATGACTATGGTAAGCCAACTGCTATATGCTATGTTCAAACAGTTACTGTTGCTGTGCAGGAAATTCCATCGGCTGATGCTTATTTGAAGACTTTGCCTATGCTAAAATTATGAGTGCAGTGATTGGAACTAAGGGATGTAAATGAAACCACAATGTGGTAAAGTAGAATGAAAAAGATCACAATCAGATGATCTTAATTAAGGGGAGTAGACTGTAGATGAGGAATTAAAGAGCACTTTTTTTTGGGTGTGGGGTTCATGATTTATGATCTGTGCGGATCAAGGCGGATAACATGTGGATTTGCTGCATCCGTTTATCATCTGAAAGGCTGTAATATTGACCTATTGGGCATCTGTCTCCAAGCTGCTTCCTACCTCTGTGCTCATCAGGGAGGGCGTGAGGAGATGGTCCTGGCAGTGTTGTTTGCAGAAGCTGCACACAAACATTGCTGCAGTGCAAATTCTTACAAATTGTACACCAGGATTCTAGAGTGATGGCAGCAGATAGAGAACATAGAACATAGACCATAGAACAGTACAGTACAGGAACAAGCCCTTTGGCCCAAGATGCCGAACATGACGCCAAATGAAATTAATCCCTTCTGCCTGCCATTGGTCTATATCCCTCCATTCCTTGCATATTCATGAGCTTATCTAAAAGACTCTTGAATGCCCCTATTGTATCTGCCTCCATGACCATCCCTGGCAATGTGTTCCAGACTCCTACCTCTCTCGGTGTAAAAATCTTGCCTTTCATAACTCCTTTGAGCTTACCCCCTCTTACCTTAATTGCATGCCTCCTGGTTTTGGACTTTTCAACTCTGGATAAAAGGTTCTGACTGTCAACCCTATCTGTCCATCTCATAATTTTATAGACTTCTATCAGGTCTCCCCTCAGCCTGTACCGCTCAAGAGAAAACAACCTGAGTTTTTCTAGCCCCTCTTTGTAGCCCATATCCACTAATTCAGGCAGCATCCTGGTAAACCTCTTTTGCACCCTCACCAAAGTTTCCACATCCTTTCTGTAATGTGGCAACCAAAATTGAATGCAATACTCTAAATGTGGCTTATAAAGCTGCAACATGACATCTGACTCTTGTATGCAATTCCCCCACCATATGCCATATGCCTTCTTTACCATCATATCTACTTGTGTGGCTATGTTCAGGGAGCTATGGATTTGAACCTAAGATCCCTCTGGACATCAATTGTATTCAAACTCCTGCCATTAACTGTATATTTTTCCTTAATATTTGATCTCCCAAAGTGCAGCACCTCATACTTATCTGGATTAAACTCTATCTGCCATTTATCCGCCCATATCTATAACAGATCTATATCCTGCTGCATCCTTTGACAACCTTCTACACTGTCCACAATTCTACCGATCTTTGTATTGTCTGCAAACTTACTAGCTCACCATCTACATTTTCATCTAGGTAATTTATATATATCACAAACAGCAGAGGTCCCAGTATGGATCCCTGTGGAACACCACTAGTCAGCGACCTCCAGCCTGAAAAACACCCTTCCACCACTATCCTCTGTCTTCTCTGGGCAGAATTTGTTAAGTGCATCCAAGAGGGTTTCTTAAAACAGTATGTGGATAGTCTAACTAGAGGAGGTGTCATACTGGACTTTGTATTGGGTAAAGAGCCTGGCCAGGTGACTGACCTTTCAGTGGGAGAACATTTTGGTAACAGTAGTCATAACTCTTTAAGTTGCAAGATAGTTATGAGCAAGGGTAAGTCAGAACCTTGCAGAAAGGTGCTAAATTGGGGAAGAGCAAATTATGTCAGTATTAGGCAGGAGCTAGGGAGTGTTAATTGGGAGGAGCTGTTATCAGGCAAGTCCATGTTTGACACAAAAACAACGTTGCTGGAAAAGCTCAGCAGGTCTGGCAACATCTGTGAAGGAAAAACAGAATTAATGTCCCAGTTAATACCGGGGAAGTTAAAATCACCCACTATATCAACACTGTTTTTATTGCATCTTTCCATACTCTGCCTGCATATTTGTTCCTCCATCTCTCAGTGGCTGTTGGGAGGCCTATAGCGTACTGCCATCAGAGTGATTTCTTATTTTTATTCTTATCTTATTTTTGAGCTGTGCCCATAATGCCTAAATGGATGAGCCTCTCTGAGTGCAGGTGTAACATTCTCCCTGATGAGTAACGCAAGTCCTCCATGGCTTTTACCTTCCTCTCTATCTCTTTGAAAACAATGAAACCCTAGAACATTGAGCAGCCAGTCCTGTCCCTCTCTCAACCAAGTCTCTGTAATGGCCACAACATCATAGTCCCATGTACTGATCCAGACTGTAAACTCATCTGAAGGAACACAGCAGGCCAGGCAACTTCAAAGGAGCAGGAAAGTTGACATTTCAGATCAGGATCCTTCTTCTGAAGAAGGGCCCTGACCTGAAACGTCAATTTCCTGCTACTCTGATGCTGCCTGACCTGCTGTGTTCCTCCAGCCCCACACTGTGTTGTCTCTGCAGTTCCAGCATCTGCAGTTCTTGCTATCTCTAAGGTCATCTGCCTTACCTTTAATACTCCTTGTACTGAAATAAACACATTTCAGCCCATTAGTACCATTGTGTTCTTTAAGTGTCTCTGCCTGTCCTTTCTTTCTGATTTACTGGTCCTGACATCTACCTTCCTCTCAATCCCTCCACTCGCTGACCTGCTGGTCTGGTTCCCAGCCCCCTGCCGCTCTAGTTTAAAGCCTTCCGAGTAGCACTAGTGAACCTCCCTGCGAGATATTGGTTCCCCTCCAGTTTAGGTGAAATCTGTCCCTCTTGTATGGGTCACCCCTGTCCCAGAGTAGGTACCAATGATCCAAGAACTAGAAACCCTGCCCCCTGCACCAGCTCCTTAGCCATACATTCATCTGACCTATCTCTCTATTCCTTGCCTCACATGGTACTGGTAGTAACTCAGAGATTACTACCCTTGAAGTCCTGCTTTTCAGCCTCTTTCCTAACTCCCTGTACTCACTCCACAGGACCTCATCCCTCTTTCTACCTATGTTGTTGGTACCAAAGTGCCCCACAACCTCTGGCTGCTCACCCTCCCCCTTAAGAACTTTGCGCAACCACTCAGCGATGTCCTTAAACCTGGCAACACACCATGCTGGAGTCTCGGACATGGCCACAGAAACACCTGTCTGTGCCCCTAACTAGCAAGTCTCCAACCACTGTCGCTCACTTGGATCTTGCCCAACCCTGCTCTACAGCAGAGCCAGTCTTGATACCACGGGCCTGGCTGCTCCTATTATACGCCCCTGAGAGGCTATCCCCGACAACAGTATCTGAAATGGTATTCCTGTTAGAGAGGAGAATAGCCACAGGAGACTCCTGTGCTACCTGTCTACCTCTCCTGGCAGTCACACATCTACCTGACTGAACCTCTGGTGTGACCACCTCCCTGTAACTAACATCTACCACACTCTCTGCCCCCTGTATGCCCCTCAGTGTGTCCAGCAGACGCTCCAACAGAACAACGCGGTCTGTGAGGAACTGCAACTGGTCACACTTCCTGCAAACATAATTGTCAGGGACACTAGACTGCTCCTTGATTGCCCACATCTGGCAGGGAGAGCACACGACTGCCCTGATTGCCATCCCTGCCCCTTTACACTGAAAAGATACCAGAACCTTACCTTGCCTGCGTTACTCAGTGAAGCCCTGTATTCACCTAAGCCCACACTTAGACCATTTAGCTGCACTGACTGGTTCCCTAAATTACAGGGCAACCTTTACAAGCAGACAGATAGTCTATAGACTACAACAAACTTCCGGTCACCCTCTCGTAATGTCTCTGCTCTTTTTTTTTGGTTTGAGGAGGAAGGAAGGATGGAAACACTACAGTAATGTAATGCTTGGGGCTTACTGTTCCTAGAAGTACAGGTGAGCAGGACGAGAGATGCCATGGCTTCAGTGGTGGCCAGGAGATACACAATTACCAGCCTTAGAACGTAATGGCAGTGTGGCCAGTTCCCAAAGTCCATGCCCTCGGACCTGGCAGCTGTGCCACAAGAAGTCAAATGATTTCACACAGATGGTCAACATCAGTGACTGCATCTTCATAAAACATCTCCTACAATGCCAGCCTCTCAGTCTGCTCACTACTGTCCATTACTCAACCATCAGCAGCCCATGCCATTCAATAATCATGTCTAATCACCCCCTCCTCACACCTGGTTCAATGATAATGGCCTCTCATCTGCCACTTGTTCCCTCCAAATACCTTTTGCTATTCAGCTGTGACAGCTACATCATTCACACCCAGTGCCCCAAAACCACTGACATTTTATTTTATCTCCTGCAGGGCAAGTTGACACACGATGTAAGGGAGCAAAGCCATACTGGGGCATCCGGGGAATGAAGGATTGCTTGCATCTCTTGAGCCCTGCGGAGATGATTCTTCTCAGTTTCATGGTGTCAATTGTAATGGGGCTCATGGCATTAAACTTCACTAAAAACATTGATGATAACAGGGCATGCTCCTGCCATATGCATTTTCTCCACTCTTAGCACCTCCTTACCATATTTTCTGGCGTGATAACCAAACTGCTGATGGTGTGACCATAGATCTCTGGCTTCACACCCCATTCTCTCGCACAAACCTTTCCTTTTTTGAGTCCTTGCTTTCATACACTCAAGACCTGTCACTTGCCCAGCCACAGAGTCTCACAGGGAAGAAAAAGACCATCAGAAGAGCACTTATGAAGAGGTTCATCACTTGACATGACCATAACCATCAGTCCAGAAACCACAATGGCACATATCATGGAGGCAAGTACAGGTTTGGGATCAGCAGATGGCAACTCGTTCGGCTGCAAGTGACCTGCAGCCAGACTAGAGCAAAGGATTATGTATTTGTCAGCTCCCCAGAGAATGAGACTGCAGAAAAAACAGATAGTTTATAGGGGTCTCAGATGAAGACCTTGATGGGGTGGCATAAACCGAGTGTGTAACTGGATGTGGCAGGACTGCAGGGCTTAGAGTTGATCCAAAAGGCCTCATTCCCCGGAACAGTACTTTGAATCTTTCCAATGCCTTCACATCCTTCCTAAATTGCAGTGCCTAGACTGGATATAATACTGATAGAAACACAGAAGATAGGAGCAGCAGGAGGCCTTTCGGCCCTTCGAGCTGCTTTGCCATTCTTCACGATCAAGGCTGATCATCCAACTCAATAGCTTAATCCTACTTTCTCCCAATAACCTGTGATCCCATTCGCCCCAAGTGCTATATCTAGTCGCCTCTTGAATACATTCAATGTTTTGGCATCAACTACTTCCTGTGGTAATGAGTTCCAAAGGCTTACCACTCTTTGGGTGAAGAAAAGTCTCCTCATCTCCATCCTACATTGTCTATCCCAAATTCTCATACTGTGACCCCTGGTCTGGACACCCACCATTGGGAACATCCTGCTTGCATCTACACTGTCTAGTCCTGTTAGAATTTTATAAGTATCTATGAGGTCCCCCCTCATTCAGCTGAACTCCAGTGAAAACAATTCTAACCTAGACAATCTCTCATCAGATGTCAGTCCTGCCATCCCCGGAATCAGCCTGGTAAACCTTCGCTGCACTCCCTTGAGAGCGAGAGCATCTCCAGATGCGGTGAAGTAATGCCTTTTAAACTCCAAAACAACTTCCTTAATCTTGTACTCTATGCCCTGTTAATAAAGCCTATGATACTGTATGCTTTATTAATGCTCTTTAAACCTATGCTGCCATCTTTAATGACATTTGGATACAAACACCCATGTCCCTCTGCACAGTAACCCAGTAGAGTAGTACACTTCATTTTGTATTGTCTCTCTATGGTCTTCCTTCCAAAATGTATCATCTCTCACTTCTTCAAATTTAACTTCATCTGCTATCAATCTGCCTAATCTACCAAATAGTCTATATCATTTTGAAGTTCTCCATTATCCTCAGTGTTTTCAATGTTTTATTTCCAAGCTCCAAATCATTGTTGGCAACATCATCTAAAAATATAGTATAACCCTAAATATGTCTAGTGGCAATGTCTAGCTGTACGTTTCAAACATCGCTCTTGATCCTCTCACTTCATCTATTCTAATGGACTTCTTGTTCAACATCCGGTCCTGTTCCACACCTTCAACTCGAAAAGGCTGACACCACTGGCTTTGCCCTAGAACATGAACAAAGTATCACTGCCAGATTGCACCTCTGCTCAAACCTTTCCATGCTGCAGTGCTGTTCCACATTTCTTGCTGAGTCATCTGACCCCAGTTTCTTCAGAAATGCAGAGTACATTGTCCATCGAAGAACTTCATCATAGTGCTGCAGTGCTGGGGATAAAGCTGGCCAATCCCACTTTTTATGGCATTACTTACCATAAGGTGAGTATAAAGGTTCAGTGTGGACATTACCAAATGGATGGATATTAGTGAAAGGTTGAGTTAGATGAATGAGCAATAGGCTGCATGATATGGTGCGTAGGTAGGGAGGTTAGTGGGGAGCGTTGTATGAGATGAGTTGATAGGGTGGAAGCTGGATAGGTAAGGTCAGAAGAAATCAGATCAGGTTGGTTAAGGAGGGTTAGTCAAGTCAGAGACTGGTCAGGTTGGGATTAAGAGGCAGGTTGGTGCTAAAATGTTTCAGAGAGGTGGTCAGATAGGGGATAGTTGGAGTGTTAGGAGTTAGGGAGGTCAGGGGGAATAGGCTGAGAATTGAAAGTAGTTGGAGAGGTATTGTAGGGTGGGTATTTAATGGAACCCAATCAGTTGGCTGATGAGGTGGGAGGTAGTTAAGGAACAGAGGCTACTGTTGGGAGCTTGGGAAGTAGTCAGCAGGCCATGGCGGATAGCAAGAGAATCATAAGGGTGGACAAGTAATTGAGGCTATAATTGAGAGAAAAAGGCAGCTGGAGGTTGGGGGTTGGAACTTCAAGTCTCTTGGGCAATTCCTATAGAGTTTAAAGCAGCACAGCCCTGATGCATATCATTGGTGATGAGTTCAGAGGCTGGCTTGTCATCATCTGAACTTCACAAACATCAATGTATCCAAAATTCTGCCTTCTTCGTGCTATCCCACGCCAAGTGTGACTCTCATTTTATCTTTGTGCTTGCTCTTGGTCTCTCTTTATGTTTCACATTTTCAACCCCAGGTTTAAATTGCTCAACACCTTGCATCACCATGCTTCTCTGTATCACTGCCTCCTGTTCTAATCTCTACATCTCTCAGAATTAGCACGTGTGCATTCATCCACTAGAAATTATCCAGAATTATCACCTTCCCTTAATCCTACCACTCTCTGCTCCATAGACCCTACATTATAATGCACAAATTTGCTCTAGCTTATTGCTCACTCAATAATTCTGTCCATTTCTCATTATATCCCTAAAGCACCTTGTATACATCTGTTTCTGGGAACTTTCCCAGAACTGATCCTATTCAGCCTCCTGAGCTTCCCTGGATTCAAAGTGAAAATTATGATTTTAGGGGGTTTCTGCTGTATTGCCTGTGAAGCAGTGACAATGAAATGGAAGTAACTCAGACAACATTTTTGGAACATGTCAAAGACACGATATAAAGCAAATCGCTGTTGTCAATGGTTTATGACCAATTAGATCAATGTGTTTTTCATTCACTGCTGAATTATGTGCCGTTTCATGCTGTGAACTCACAGCCAATGTGTTAACACTGCCCGAAATGTTTCAGATTTGGACATTCTTAGCAATAGTAACTGTTCAGTCACGGAATGAAACAGTACACAATTCAGCACTGAATCAGAAACACATTGCACTAACTGGTCCCGTCATCCTAAATGTTGTAGTAGGAGATATGTGTATATCTATCAGCATTATTGTGTTGTGTTAGTAATTAAGAACCATCTGAGATCAGATATTTTATATAGAGTGTCTCCTGGTGGAATATTAGGAGGTTCCCTGATACGCGTGGTTTTCAGGATTGCAAGATTCTGCTGTAATTTGAAAAAGACCATTATCGGCTCGGTTAGATAGTTAACCATGATCTCTTTTGGAAAAATTTTTTTTCTGATGAAGAGTCTAGGCCCGAAACGTCAAGCTTTCCTGCTCCTATGATGCTGCTTGGCCTGCTGTGTTCATCCAGCTCCACACCTTGTTATCTCAGATTCTCCAGCATCTGCAGTACCTATTATCTCAGGTAAGTTTGGAAATTCAGGTTTGAAGCGTATATGTGCAACTTTGGTTCAGTTTTAACATTCTTAACTTAGCTGCAGTTCAAGACTTGAGTGCCATTGGAGGAATGCTATGTTGCTGAACAAAAATGTTCTGTTGAAGTAATTTATCTTGCATTCATTTGGATAGGCGCAAGAATGCTGAATTTCAATGCAAGTAACCATTTATATTGCAGGAGAAAAGATCATGGATTGATTGTCAAGTCAACTCTAATTGGTCAAGGTATTGCCATGGAGAATGCACCAGAATAGCACTTGTTATTTCTAAGCTGATTGTATTATTAAGGTTAAAGATGCTCAAATGGAAGGCATTCATAGAGTAAGTATTTTGAGGACATATAAAGGGAGACTTCTGGGACACTGAAATTTGTCTAGGGAGAAAGCAAATATTTGTAATGTTAGATTCTGAAAATTATTCTCGTAATGAGTACAAGGTTGGTGTCTTGTTTCCTCCTCCACCAATTTCAGAAAAAGCTTACAGTGGTTTTCATGCATGAGACTTAGCTAATCAAAAACCACAATCACAAGGGAAGGATTGCAAACTCCTGAAAGTATTAAAGATAGAGCAGAGCATATTTTGATTATAAAATTTTAGCCTCAGCTACAGCTATCATGAAGATTAAGAATAAAATTCATAAATACAGTAAGGATACAATGTGAAGAGTGTTATTATTCATATGTATTGTGAGCCAGTAATGCTTCATGTTTACATTGGATGCAAATATAGAAAAGAGTTTCATTTCCCAGCCTAGACATCCTTCACCTTGATGAACATTCAAAAAAAGTTACCAATGTGGAAATGACAGTCATATACTCACAATTTTGCAATGGAGAAAATACGTCATTGATAAGCTCAGCCTGCAAAAGTCTTGGGTATAGCTCGTCAATTTTGGGACCATGTATTACCTCGGAGCTGGGCAATTGGGCCTCCTCTCCATCAATACCAAACTGTTAAACTCTTTCTCCAATATATGTAAAGTATGCTTCTGAGAACTTTATTTACAATGAACCTAAATGTCAAAATCTTGTTTCAGCTCCTCCTAAATACCATTACCTAACATTGGAAATTATTTTATTTGTGAGACTCACACCAAAGCATTATTCACACCATTCTGTTTTAATGAGCTTTTAGTTAATGGCACTAAGCAGAATGGTGATCATAAGTAGAGTCAGAGTGAATCATCCAAACTTACTGTGAATATTTCATTGGCAACTGCTGAGGCAAATTAACTATTGGTGTTGTGAAAGCTACTGAATCGAAAGAATGCTAGTAACAAAACCACGGTCCAAACTTCTTTGTTGAATTTCTTTCTCTTAGAACAATGGAGCTAAGAATGACAGATTTCCGTGACTACCACTACCCCATAGCACCAGCATGTACAACATGTGGACTGTGTGGTTTGAGCAAGCCGTTCACTTCCGTCTTATCACCACCTTCTCAAAGACAATTAGGAATGGGCAATAAATACTGATCACGCCAGAGATGATCACAGCTCATGAATAAATCAAAATATTTTTCAGTGCATGTTACTTACCCTTAGTCAGAACATCTTTTAAAATTTGTTAACAGTATAATGTAATATTGAAGTGATGAAGAGGATTGATGAAGCTACAACTGTGGACATTGTCTATACGGGCTTCAGTAAGGTGTTCGCCAAGGTTCCGCATAGTAGACTGGTTAGCAAGGTTAGATCACATGGAATACAGGGAGAATTAGCCAATTGGATACAAAATTGGCTCGAAGGTAGGAGACAGAGGGTACTTGCAGAGGGTTGCTTTTCAGACTGGAGGCCTGTGACCAGTGGTGTACCGCAAGGTTTAATGCTGGGTCCACTGCTTTTTGTCATTTATATAAATGATATGGATGTGAATATTGGGAGTCAAAAACTGGAGGACATAAGTTTAAACTGAGAGGGGAAAGATTTAAAAGGGACCTAAGGGACAACTTTTTTAACACAGAGGGTGGTGTGCGTATGGAACAAACTGGCAGTGGAAGTGGTGGAGGCTGGTACAATTACAACATTTAAAAGGCATCTGGATAGGTATGTGAGTAGAAAGAGTTTAGAGGGATTTGGGCCAAATACTGGCAAATGAGACGAGATTAATATAGAAATATCTGCTTGGCATGGATGAGTTGGACCGAAGGTCTGTTTCCATGCTGTACATCTCTATGATTCTATCAGGAGATCCAACAGGATGAGCTGTACCAGATGTGGGCAGACCATGGAAATCTAGTAAACAGGGACCCCTTCTCATATTACCACCACACCCCTCCTCATCTGTTTCATTGTGTAGACATTTGAGCTCTGTTACTATCCATTGGCAATCTGGGGATTGGATCATTATTCTTTCCTTGCCAAGGATTTTATCGAGGAAAAGCATAAATAAAAAAGAATGAGAGTTTAAATGATTTTGCTTTGAAGCTGTTTGAGCAAATGAAAAAGCCTTGAAGAAAAAGCTAACAACTTTCTGAAAATGCCAAACAGCTGTTACTAATTTTATCTGCAGGGGGCCCTTTCTTATTTTTCTGAAGCCTATGGCTATCCAAAAACAAAGCGCTCCAGGTATATTTGTAAAATTAGTTTTTCATTTTTTTGACTTGCCTGTTGATCAATTTTAAATGTTGTAACTTTTCATATGGTTCAAATGTTTATGATATTTATTTAATAATGTTAAAAGCTACTATTTCAAAGGAAGCTCAGCAAAGTACTGCTAGGGAATGTAGAATGATTCAACTGAAACCCTCGATCATGCAATGATATACATGAAGAAGTTATTGTGTGTTTTTTCTGGTCTGTCACAAAACCTATCAATCTGTACATTGCTATAACTGTTATATTATCAATCTGTACACAACTTGCAGGTTTTCTGATAAAATACTGGACCATCTGTTTTAACAAGTTATAATATTTCCTGCTCATTAATACAATATCAGTAAACATCTGTAAATGTATAAAATATGCAACAAAAATAATCATCTATATGATATATTTAACAGGAATCCCAGTTGTTTCAAAACCCTTGATTAAGAAAGTTTCCATTGTAGTTTTCTCGGAAGTCTGGATCCAAAATGTGATTAATGAGCAGATATTTTTGGCTTCTGTTTCAGATTACTCTTGTAAGTAAATTTTCACTGTCTTTGTCCTGTGGCTGTTTTCATTTGTCCCAGAAATGTCATTTCAGCAGAGCACTGCAAGAATGAACAATGCAAAGACAGGCATTTCCCAATTACGGTTCTGCAAAATTAAGTTCACCAGACATTGGAAATTGATAGATGCTAAATTTCAAAAGGCACGTTTGTAACCTTGTAGAAAATCTAGATACAAATAAATCTTTGTGATTAGCTGCACCTGGCTTTTGTATTTTATATCTCAGCTTTTCAAAATTCATCACCATAAGATGCATGGGTTACATAACCACTTTTATCAGGTAATATATTTTTCTGTAACCTGTGTACAATTATGTATAATTTCAAGAAGCTTAGACTTCCAGCTGACAACAACTTTGGTTAGGCCTCAGTTGGAAAATCAAATGTACAAGAGATGATAAGATGGTACCAAATATTAACAGTTTTTGTTGGAAAGAGAGAAAGACTGGGCTATTTTCATTAGGTTAAAGAGATTTGAAATATGATCAAATAGAAATATTTAAATTTGTTAGAAATATTTTCATTATGATTAAATTTATCAACAGATTGTCTTTGACATTGTTTAATGCTTTCAAGGTTTTGTTGAAGATCTCAATCTGGGCTTTGAGTCACAGAGTCATACAGAACACAAACAAACCCCTAGTCCAATTAATCTGGAGCCCAAGTTTCCCAAGTTATATTAGTTTCATTTGCCTTTACTTCTAAACCTTCATATCCTTCCAAACATTCCTCATTCATGTACCTATCCAAATGTCTCGTAAATCTTGTAACTATACCTATATCCACTACTTCCTCTGGAAGGTCACTCCGCACACAAACCACTCTCTGTGTAAAAAGCTGCCCGTTATGTCCTTTTTAAATCTTTCTCCTCTCACCTTAAAATTAAGTCTCCTTGCTTTGAATTTGCCCACCCTAGGTGGTTGCTATTAACACTATCTGTGCCCCTCATGATTTTAAAAAATCTTTATAAGGTCCCCCCTCTACCTCCTACACTCCAGTGGAAAAAAGTCCCAGCCTGTCCAGCCTCTCCTTATAACTCAAACCCTCTAGTTCCGGTTACATCCTTGCAAGTTTTTTTGCACCCTCTCCAATTTCCTAATATCCTTCCAGTAGCAGGGCATCCAGAACTCTACACAGTATTCCAAAAGTGGCCTTGCCAATGTCCTTTACAACCACAACATGACATTCCAATTCCTATACTTAACGGTCTGAGCAATGAAGCTAGTGTAACAAATGTCTTCTTTACCACCATGTCTACCATGACACAACTTTCAAAGAACTACGTACCTGAAGCCCTAGGTGTCTCTGTTTGACAACACTCCGCAGGGCCCTATCATTAACTGTATAAGTCCTGCCCTTGTTCAAATGCAACCTTGCATTCATCCAAATTAAACTCCATCTGCCACTCATTGGTCCATTGGCCCAATTGATTAAGATCCTTTTGCAATCTTAGATAACCTTCTTCACTGTCTACTACACCACCAATTTAAGTGCCATCCACAAACTTACTAAATTCCTAAATTCTCATCCAAATTGTTACTTGTTATCTTTGTCCAGAACTGTGTCTCTAAGTTGAATTTCGATTACGCAGTCTGAAAACATGCAAAAGATTGATTAATAGTTATTAAAATCATTAAAACATGCTCAATAAATCTGCTTGAAAATCCAGATTGATTGAGCAGATTTTCATCGTTACACAATGACCCACAGCAAACTGCACACATTGTAACTATTATTCAGGGTAATTAATTAAATCTGCTGGTCTGTCAAAAAGACACAAACTATATATTGACATGACCATGATGTCATCAATCTCAATTAATAATGACTCACAAATTGTACTGTAAAGAGCAGTGCTCTTAGTTTAAAAAAAATCATTGTTTCCAATCTGCTCACAATGTGCAGAATTGCTGGAGAAACTCAGCAGATCTGGGAACATCTTTGAGGAGAAAGCAAGTTAATGTTTCGAGTCCAGTGACTCTTTATCAGGAGTTCTGATGTGACCTAATGAACAGTCATTGGACTCAAAACATTAACTCTGCTTTCTTACCACAGCTGCTGCCAGAGTTTCACCTACAACATCTGTTTTTGTTTCAGACCTCCAGCATCTGCAATTCTTTGTTTTAGGTTCACAGTATAAATGCCTGCATTAGCTTTAAGGTATGCAACAAAAAAAAATCTTGGTCTACAATGTAAGAATAATTGGAAGCATGACCTGTGAAATATATAATTATCTTTGGGAGGAACCAGTCACTCTAGACGTATAGTTCCAAAATATGACATAATTGGGGTTTTTATTGTGCAATTTTGGATCTGTTGTAAAAGATTGATTATTTTCATACTACCAAGTCTTCAATACTGTTGTCAGAAAGTTGCTGGAATAGCCTTTGCTGTATCCAATGCCTTCTGCTATCTCTTGAGATCTCATGGACCAAACCAAATTGGGTGAAAACTGCCATCAATGATGCTCGAGACCTGGAAGGAAATTGAGATGGACCATCCACATGACACTTCTGGTTCAGGATGGATGCAAATACTTTAGCCTGGTCTTTTTCACTGATGTGCTGGTCTTCCACATCATTGAGAATGGGGATATTTGTGGAATCTCCTTCTCCTGTTAGTTGTTTGATTATCACCCACCATTCACAACTGGATGTTGCATGATTTCATCAGTTGATGAACCACTTAGTTCTGCCTCTTGCATGCTGGTTCCTCTGTTTGACATACAAATAACCCTTGTTGAAAGTTCATCAGATTGACACATCATTTCTGGATGTGTTTGGTGATAATCCTGGCACGCCATTCTCCATTTTTGGATAACTATGGTTCATCTCTCAGCATGATGATAATAGTAATGATAGAGCAGAGTACTACGCCGTGCCACGAGGCTACAGATTATGGTTGAATACAATATTGCTGCTACTGCTATTAGCTAACAGAGCTTCATGAATGCCCATTGAGACCATGTCATGACAAGGCCTATCATGTGCGGATGGGTAAAGAACTAGGTCATGAACTCATTCATATCTTTGCTATAAGGATGACAGGAAACGTGGTTGATTATTGACGCTGACAACTGGGAGGTGGTTGCTGATGGCCAGTACATCTATAGGTTGACTGTTTGTAATGGTATTGAAAGCAGTGAGCATTAATAGAAAGCTAGGCTGAATATGAAGAGGGCCCAAAGAAAATAGAGGCCAAGTAAAGGTACACTTTCTCAACCCTGTATCTTTGCAGCAAGGTGCCAATGACCATCATGCCAGGTGGAAATCCTGAACCATACCAAATAGTGCATAACACAGAGTTGGCCACTATGTCACAAATGATGGATGTGCAAGACAAAAGGCTGGCAGAAGGTTTGGTGTGAGTTTTTTTGAAAGTATCTGGAAATAAGAATCTACTGATGACCATGAAGCCATTGCCAACTGTTGGAAAAACCCATCTGGTTCGCTAATGTCCTTCAGGGAAGGAAATCTGCCATCCTCCCTTGGTATGGCCTACGCGTGACTTCAGATCCACAACAATGTGGTTGACTCTCAACTGCCCCTGAAATGGCCTAGAAAGCCAATCAGTTCAAAGGCAACAAAGGCAACAAAGGACAGGCAATAAATGCTGGCTAACCAGCGAAGCCCATGTCCCACAACTGAATTAAAAAAATAGGTTTTGGCAAGTCCGACAGCCAGCAGTGCATTTTATATCAAAGTTTAACTTTGCAAACTGCAAAGCCAACATTGCCTGTCCACACAATCTATTTAGCGTCTCTATGAGCCATTGTCACAGTGAGAACAGTTTAGGGATTCTATGAATTCTATGAATAACTGAAACAGAAGTAAATTCTCAAAATATGATAACTTCTCCAAAAATGCAGTAAAGGTGTTACATACTAATGACTTCGGTAAAATCAATTCCAGTCACTTACTATCAAGATTTGATTAACAATCGTTTTTACTCTACCTGGAGACATTGGTGACTGTATATGCAGCCATTTCTTTCTCACAGTTCTATGCTCCTGTACATTTAATCAGAGTGACCAGATCACCAGACATCACAGAAGATTTCCATCAGGGACGTCAGGACTCAAGACTTCAATTTATTAGCAGCAAAAATCTACCTTTAACCTTCAAAGCTGACATTTTCCAGAATATGTAAAGCCTGGCAATGCAACCTGTTCTTCGATTCTCCCTTAAATCATAAATACATAAACTCAGCCAAACCTGAGGCATTACCCCCTGATGAGAATATCTATCTCGGAGAGAAGAAAAGCTAAATAATGGACTGTGACAAGCTATTTGCATACACAATGGGGCACTTGCAGAGGCCTGGAGACAAATGGTTCTCCTCCAACCAAATGGCTATTTTACAGTGTGATGAGGAAGAAAAAAAAGAAGAGGAAACTTGATTTCAAGAAAGTAACGGCAGGTTTAGAAAAAGTAATGAGTTTCAGCCCCGTATGGATGTAAGATTCATACAATTTGCCATATTGTCCTATATCCAGGGTCTTAACAAAAGGAAATCAGATATTTCTCTTCGGGGAAAATGTGGAAAAATCAAACTGAGAGATTCTTCCTTCCCCACCTTCAACCAAGTCATTTTCTCACTGCCTCAGTTAAAGGCTGTAAAGCAATCTCTAATTATCTTTTTATCTAAAAAAAATTTTAAAAAAATATTAAAATAAAATTACACATAAAAAGGGAAAATACATAATAAACCACACGTCCAAGTCCTTATAAACAAACTGAAATGATTTATACATACATTTGGAAGTGTTTAATTTTCTTTTTGAATTGCATCCATCCAGTTGTTGATGCTAAAACTCTGGGAGTCTTGTTCTGCTAACAAAGATGTGACAAAACAGATCCTGCATCAAACCATGGAGTATGTTGCGAATCCAAATCTGCTTAAAATTTTGTAGTTTTTAAACAAAGGAAAGCAAGTGATTGATATTTTAAGGTGTATCAGTTTTTTTTCTGAGATCAGTTGCTTTTCTGTGGGTCCTCCTTGGGGCCTCAACAAACCCATGCTAGCTCACCGTGAAGCAAGGACTTTCTTCCTGCCAGGCAAAGATATAAATGGGGAGACTGTGAATTCTGCCCCTTTCACCAGGAGCAGCTCGGAGCCACATCACCTTCCCACAACCGAACTTCATTTAGCATGGAGCAAACATCTTGTGAATTCTTTTCCATCTTACCCAACTCAGGATTTACAGTAGTTACCAAAACCACCCTATTGAATGTGTCACAGGCTCAAAGGGGTCAAGACTCAATAGAACAAAAAGAATGGTGGTTGACTCATAGCCAACATCTCTTAATTGGTTCATATTTCATCAAAGAGAGTGCAATTGATTAGATCAGTGACCTGGGGTAATCAGAAAAATACTAAGCCAAATAAATCTCTCTCTTTTCTCAAAGCTGGCAGCAAAAGCTATAAAGTCAAACAACTAAACTACATTCTTCTTCAGTGACTTTTACCATCACTGACTCCTTGATTGGACTTTCCTCATCTATCCTGCCTTAATTTGGAAAGTTTAGAGATAGTAAAAGAATGGTACTGGGATAGGTTGGTCTATCATCAGACACCTGCCTCAGGAATAAAAAGAACTGCGGATGCTGTAAATCAGGAACAAAAACAGACGTTGCTGGAAAAGCTCAGCAATTCTGGCAGCATCTGTGAAGAAAAAAAGAATCAGTGTTAACTGCCACTAATCAGTAGCAGTGACCCTACCTGCCCCTCAGGACATTGGTTTGCTGCAACCATCAATACAGCCTTGATCCACTTTCCAATCTAACTAGGGTGGACTGGTAATCAAATGTTTACATTTTTTAAGAATTGTATAGTCACCAACCATCTTTAAACTTAAATTCAAAGACAAGCATATCATGTATAGTAATCCAAGAATGTAATGCGGAGATTGAATTAATCAGAGCTGTATCTGGTTGACAGCCATGCAGTACAAACATTTTGATTGGTTCTCCTTCCACTTTTCAAAGGTTATAGGGATTCAAAGCTCAGGCAGCTAAGCTTCTGCTAAGGGCAGGTGGAAAGGAGGGAGAAAACTTCCCATCAAGGTCTGGATTCACTGACACCCTAAAGCTAAAGCTGCAACTGATACACAATTGTACAAACACGCAAATAAGGAGCATAAGTAAGTCCCTCAAGCCAACTCCATCATTCAACATGATCACGGTTGAACTGATTTACTCCAGTTACCTGCCGATTCATGATAAACATTCACCTCCATTTCTTTCTGACCAAGAATCTGACTCAGCAACAGATGGTGATGGAGGTGGAGGACACTGAGTTTGGAAGCTCAGCAGCCCACCAGGACTTTCACCAGCATTGACAATGGTGAAGCAAGGCAGTGGGCACAGTCAAACAAATTCTCATTGAAATAAAAGGGTGTCTTTGGTGGAAGGTGATGAGAAGGGGGAGCAGATAGAAATGGGAATTGTTCGGCCCAATGTAAACCATAGGGTCATTCCATGTGAATACTGTAATTAATTCCTTGTTTATCCTTAATTTCCCTTCCTCTTGGCAATGTCCTTTTGCTACTGGAATAAAAACTCCCTATTTCATGATTGTTGGACCTTCCATGTGTTCAAATTTCATGTTGCATCTGTCTTAAAAATATTCAAAATCTGATTCCACCAACTTTTGAGAAAAGAAAGAGAGATCCAAAAGCTCCCAACCTTCTGTTAGAAAGAAATTCTCATCCCTGTCTAAAGTGGTGATCCCTTAGTTTTAAATGGTGAGCCCTATGTCTAGATTCTCCCACAAGAGGAAAAATCCTTCCCATATCCATCCTGTCAACAGCCCTCAAGATCTTGTAAGTTTCAATAATGACATGTCATTATTATAATTGAGGAATTACAGGAAGTTATGGTACGAGGGACATAAGCCATTTTGTATGCCACCCCATAATTTGATGGTTAAACATAGAAACATAGAAGATAGGTGCAGGAGGAGGCCATTCGGCCCTTCGAGCCTGCTCCACCATTCTTCACAATCATGGCAGATTGTCCAACTCAATAGCCTAATCCTGCTTTCGCCCCATAACCTTTGATCCTATTTGCCCCAAGTGCTATATCTAGTAGCCTCTTGAATACATTCAGTGTTTTAGCATCAACTACTTCCTGTGGTATTGAATTCCATGGACTCACCACTCTTTGGTGGAGAAATGCCTCCTCATCTCCATCTTAAATCATCTACCCTGAATCCTCATACTGCAACTCCATGGTTCAAGCCATAAATGGTGTTGGGTAACTGAACAACATATGTGGAGGAGGAGGTTCCACAAATATCCCAATCCTCCCAATGGGGGAGCCAAGCACATCAGTGCAGAAGATAAGGCTAAAGTATTTGCAACAATCTTCAACCAGAAGTGCCAAGTGGATGATCCTGCAGTCCTCCCCAGTATCACAGATGCCAGTGTTCAGCCAAATCAATTCACTCCACGTGATATCAAGAAAGATTTGGAGGCACTGGACACTGTAAAGTCTATGGGCCCTATCTATATTTCAGCAACAGTACTGAGGAGTTGTGCTCCAGGACTTGCTCCACCCCTACCACGCTCTTCCAACACAGTTACAACGCTAATATTTACTCAACAGTGTGGAAAATTGCCCAGAAATGTCCTGGACAGAAAAATCAGGACAAATCCACCCAGCCAATTAATGCCTCATTGGTCTACTCTCGATCATCAGTAAAGCGATGGAAGGTGTCATGAACAGTGCTAGCAAGCAGCACCTGCTCAGCAATAACCTGCTCAGTGATGCCCAGCTTGGGTTCCACCAGGTCCACTCAGCTCCTGACCTCATTACAGCGTTGGTTCAAACATGGACAAAAGAGCTGAATTCCAGAGGTGAGGTGTAATTACACTTGACATCAAGGCTTCATTTGTCTGAATGTCTAGGAGCTCTGGCAAAACTGGAATTAGGGGGCAAACTCTCCCTGGTCAGAGTCATACCTGGCACATGGTAAAATGGTTGTGGTTACTGGAGGTCAGTCATCTCAGCTCTAGGACATCTCCGCAGGAGTTCTTTGGGGTAGTGTCCTAGGCCCAGTCATCTTCAGCTGCTCCATCAATGATCTTCTCTACTTCATAAGGTCAGAAGTGGGGATGTTTGGCAATGATTGCACAATGTTCAGCACCACTTCCAACTCCTCAGTTACTGAAGCAGTCCATGTTCAAATACAGCAAGATCTGGACAAGACCCAGGCTTGGGCTGAAAAGTAGGAAGTAACATTCACGCTATTCAAATAGCAAGCGATGACCATCTCCAATAAGAGACAGACAATCTAACCAACATCCCTTGACATTCAAAGGATTCAATATCATCACTGAACACCCAATTATCAGCATCCTGTGGTTATCATTGACCAGAAACTGAATTAGATTATCCACTTGACTACAAGAACAAGTCAGAGGCTAATTTAACAAGTAACTCACCTCCTGACCCCCCAAAGCTTGTTCCCCATCTAGAAGACATAAATGAGGAGTGTGATAGCATCCCTCCTATTTGCATGGATGAGTGCAGCTTTAACAACACTTAAAAAGCTTGACACCATCCAGGACAAAGCAGCCCACTTCCACAAACAGTCACCCTTTCCACCACCAACGGTCAGCAGCAGTGTGTACCATCTATCAGATGCACAGCAGAAATTCACCAAATATCCTCAGTTAGCGTCTTCTGTACCCACAGCCACAACAATCCAGAAGGAAAAGGGTAGAAGATTCTTGAGAACAACACCACTTACAAGTTCCCTTCCAAGCCGCTTACTACCCTGGCTTGGAAATACATCATTGTTTCTTCATTGTTGCCAGGTCAAAATCCTGGAATTCCCTCCGTAACAGCATTGTGGGTCTATTTATAGCACACAGACTGCAGTGGTTTAAGAAGGCAGCTCACCACTGTCTTGTCAAGGCAACTATGGACGGGCAATAAATGTTGGCCCAGCCAGTGATGCCCATGTCCCACGAATGATTTTTTAAAAAAATCCTATTTGGCAAAACATTGAAGTAGCACAGCCCCGCTCCATTAAAATCAATGATAAATTTGAGTTTGTTGAACTCTCACTACAGTGATCTTCATGGTGCCTTGGACCATTGCAGAATGACTCAGGAGAGCTCTGTAAAAATTTCAAACACTCAGTATCTTCCAGCACAGTTTGCATAAAATTCCTGTTAAACACAATCCTAGTGCTAAAGTTTCAATGGAGGCTTTTATTCAAGTGTTTTGGATTACATGAAGTTGATTACATGTCAACAGTTTGTACTGATTTCTTTAAAAACATTAATCTAGTAAACAATGGCACAAGGGATTCCTGACATCATTTAGAACAAATCAGAGGAATCTCCTTTCATAATGGTACAGCTCATTATCAAGAAAGGAAAAATAAACTATTTTACTAAATGCCTTCAGTCTTTGTTGGAGCTACAGTGCAAAAAGAAATGGTCAGTAAGTTTGCAGATCACATCAAAATTGGTGGTGTAGTGGACAGTAAAGGTTATCTTGGACTACAGTGGGACCTTGATCAGATGGGCCAGGGAGTGGAAGATGGAGTTTAGTTCAGATAACCATGAGGTGCTGCATTTTGGAAAGGCAAATCAGGGCAAGACTTATACACTTAATGGTAGAGTCCTGGAGAGTGTTGCTGAACAAAGAGGCCTTATGGTACAGGTTCATAGTTCCTTGGAGGTTGAATCGCAGGTAGACAGGGTAAATGAAGAAGGCATTTGGTACACTTGCCTTTATTGATCAAATATGAGTATAGGAGTTTTGATGTCATGTTGTGGCTGTACAGGATAGTTTTAGGCCACTTTTGGAAATATGTGTTCAATTCTGGTCTCCCTGCTATAGGAAAGATATTGTTAAACTTGAAAGGGTTAAGAAAAGATTAACAAAAATATTGCAAGAATTGGGGTATAAGCTGTAGAGAGAGGCTGAATAGGCTAGGTCTATTTTCCCTGGAGTGTTGGAGACTGAGGAGTGACCTTATACAGGTTTATAAAATCATGAGGGGCATGGAGAGGGTGAATAGCCAAGGTCTTTTTTGCAGGGTAGGAGAGTCTAAAACTAGAAAGCATAAGTTTATGGTGAGAAGGGAAAGATTTAAAAGGGGTCCTGAGGGGCAACCTTTCTACACAGAGGATGGTGTGTGTATGGAATGAGCTGCCAGAGGAAGTGGTGGATGTAGGTACAATTACAGTATTTAAAAGACATCTGGACGCCAAATGCTGGCAAATAGGACTAGATTAATTTAGGATATCTGGCCGGCATGGATGAGTTGGTCTGAAGGGTCTGTTTCCGTGGTGTACATCACTATGACTCTATGATTCTATAATTGAAATTGCAGCATTCAACCAATAAAATATCTGGCACAGGATGACCCTGAGTCAGGGATGGAATGGGAGTGACATAAGCTGGCATCTTATGGAGCTGTGACTTGTGTGCATGAGAAGCTAACAGCTCCTGTCTTGCTCTATCAATCTGGCCTTACTTTAATGTCATAGCATTGTTTAAAATAAAGCAACCAGCCACTTACTGACAAGACAGACTGACTGATATTAAAATAAACTGCACCAGAATTTACAACAATAGTGAATGGACTTTATTTTGGCTAACTGCTGCTGTCTGGCACCATCCTGACTGCAAAAAGAAATAACAACAAATATAAGTAAAGGCTTAACACCATTTATATTAAACAGATTTTTACGTTTAAAAATGAGAAACCTGTACAAATTGTTTAACTCGGTCACTTCTATGAAAATTTTAAATTCTATATCAGGCGCTATCAATAGCTTGGATGTGTAGGAGACATTAATTGCGTCGCTCCTGCTGGCACCAAAATTTTGTGACAGGTTCGGACTATTTGCTCAATAAATTAAGGTGGACGTTCATAATTGGAGCATCCGGAGAAATTGTGGTCCCCATTGACCTTATTTGCATTTGTCAATGTGTGAGCCAGTGACAACGAGAGAAATTTTTTTTTATATTTATCAATGGGATGTGGCTGTCGCTGGCTGGAGCAGTAATTATTGCCTGTCCCTCACCCTCAATAGTTGGTGGTGAGTTGCATTCTTGAACTGTTGCAGTTCATCTAGTAGGTAAATTCCATTTGGGACAGAATTTGACCCAGTCACACTTAAGGAATGGCAATCTATTCCAAAGACAGCGAATGGCTGGAGAGGAGCTTGGAGGTGGTGGCGTGCCCATGTGTCTGCTGCTCTTGTCCTTCTAGATGGACGTGATCATGAGTTTGGAAGATGCCGTCTGAGGAACCTTGGTGAATTTCGGCAGCGCATCTTGAAGATAGTACACACTGCTGCTACTGAATGTCGGTCGTGGAGGGAGTGGATGCTTGCTTCTTTACACAGAGGGTGGTGGGTGCCTGGAATGCGTTTCCAGCGGAGGTGGTAGAGGCGGGCACAATAGCATCATTTAAGATGTATCTAGACAGATACATGAATGGGCAGGGAGCAGAGGGATACAGATCCTTGGAAAATAGGCGACAGTTTTAGATAGAGGATCTGGATCGGCGCAGGTTTGGAGGGCTGAAGGGCCTGTTCCTGTGCTGTAATTTTCTTTGTTCTTTTGTTCTTTGTTCAGATGTGGTGCCGATGAAACAGGCTTCATCCTGGATGGTGTCAACCTTCCCAAGTGTTGTTGGAACTACATCCATCTGGGCAAGTGGGGAGTTTTCCATCCAACTCCTAACTTATGCCTTATAGATGGTGAACTGGTTTTGTGGAGCCAGGAGGTGACTTATTCACTGCAGGATTCCTAGCTTCTGATCTGCTCTTGTAACCATTGGTTGACCATCCATCTGTTATATGGATAGTCAAGGTCAGATTCTGGTCAATGGTAACCCACAGGAAGTTGATAGTGGGGGATTCAATGAAGGTAACACCATTGAATATTAAAGGGCAATAATTAGATTATCCCTGATTGGAGATGGTCTTTGCATGGCACCTGTGTAGTTTGAATATTACTTGGCATTTTTCAGCCCAGATCTGGCAATGTCCAGACCTTATTGCACTTGAACATGGACTGCTTCAGTACCTGAGGAATCACAAAAGGTGCTGAACATCAGCAGACATCCCCACTTCTGACATAAATAATGGAGGGAAAGTCAGTGTAGCCGAAGATGGTTGGGCCAAGGACACCACCGTGAAGAAGTTCTGCGACTGAGATGGCTGACATCCAATAACAACAACCATCTTCCTTTCTGCCAGATATGACATCAACCAGCAGGGCTTTCTCCCCAGTTTTCACCAACTCCAGTATTACTTGGGGTCCTTGACGGCACTCTCAGTCAAATGCAGCTTTGATGTCAAGGGCAATCACTCTCACCTCATCTCTGGAAATTAGTTTTTTTGTCGGTGTTTGAACTAAGACTGTAATGAGGTCAGGAGCTGAGTTGCCCTGATGGAACCCAAACTGGCCATCACTGGGTAAGTTATTGCAAAACTAATGCTGCTCAATGGTGTTGTTAATGACACCTTCCATTCTTTTGTTGATTCAATTTGGATCAGTAATGCATTCAGGAAAATTTAGATTGAGATTTATAAGATCTCATAGTTAAGTTGATCAGGGCAGAATGAGGTGTCCCTGACAGAAAATCTAGAAACTGTGAATACAGATTGTGGTGGATTTTTAACATTTTAGTTTCTATTTTTGCCAGTTTGCCTATAGACACTGCAACTTCTTCATACAAGATCACATGGTCAGCACTGTTTCGGATATTAGTTTCCCAACCATTTTCAGAGGCTTCTCAGAACCTGGTCCAGCTTGTGAAAATCTTTGTATTTTATTATCATTGTGGAGAATGAAAGAACTAAGAAGTAAACGGATTTCCAGCATGTTATCATATCGTCACTGACACCTTCCTTCGGCACAATAGCCTTACTTACATATTTAAATAGAGACTTTCTCTCTATTGACCACCAATTCATTAACATGAGAACACTACACTATCCTTCGCCTACATAAACCTGCTAATAATCTCAGTGGTGGTAGCACTACCACACTGGAACAATCTTTATTATATAGACATAATTACATAGAACATAGAACAATACAGCACAGTAAAAGCCCTTCAGCCCACGATGTTGTGCCGACCTATTATCCTACTAAGATCAATCTACCCTACATACCCTACATTTTACTACCCTCCATGTGCCTATCCAAGAGTTGCTTAAAAGTCTCTAAAGTATCTGACTCCACTACCACTGCCGGCAGCGCATTCCACACGCTCACCACTCTCTGTGCGAAGAACCCACCTCTGACATCTCTCCTATACCTTCCTCCAATCACCTTAAAATTATGCCCCCTCATAATAGTCATTTCCACCCTGGGAAAAAGTCTCTGACTATCTACTCTATCTAGGCCTCTCATCATCTTGTACATCTCTATCAAGTCACCTCTCATCCTTCTTTCACTCCAATGAAAAAAGCCCTAGCTCCCTCAACATTTCCGGCTGACCAACCCAGGTAGCATCCTGGTAAATCTCCTCTATACCCTCTCCAAAGCTTCCACATCTTTCCTACAATGAGGTGACCAGAACTTAACACAATATTCCAAGTGTGGTCTAACCAGGGTTTAAAAAAGCTCCAGCATAACATCACAGCTCTTAAACTCAATTCCCCTTCTGATGAAAACCAACACACTATACACCTTCTTTACAACCTTATCAACTTGGGTAGCAACTTGGAGGGATCTATGGACATGGACTCCAAGATCCTTCTGATCCTCCACACTGCCAAGAATTCTGCCATTACCCCTATATTCTACATTCAGATTCAACCTTCCAAAATGAATCACTTCACACTTTTCTGGGTAGAATTCTGCCATGTCTTTGCCCAGCTCTGCATCCTGTCAATGTCCCGTTGCAATCTACAACAGTCCTCCACACTACCCACAACTCCACCAACCTTCCTGTCATCAGCAGACTTACTAACCCACCCTTCTGCTTCCTCATCCAAGTCATTTATAAAGATCACAAACAGCAGGGGTCCCAGAACAGATCCCTGCAGCACACCACTGGTCACTGAGCTCCAGGCTGAATACTTTCCATCTACTATTTCCTCTGTCTTCTATTGGACAGCCAGTTTTGTATCCAGACAGCCAAATTTCCCTGAATCCCATGCCACCTTACTTTCTGAATGAGCCTACCATGTGGAACCTTATCAAATGGTTTGCTAAAATCCATATACACTACGTCCACTGCTCTACCTTCATCGGTGTGTTTTGTCACATCCTCAAAGAATTCAATAAGACTTGTGAGGCATGACCTACCCCTCACAAAGCCATGCTGACTATTTCTAATCAAACTGTGCTTTTCAAAATAATCATAAATACTATCTCTCAGAATGTTCTCCAATGATTTGCCCACCATTGAAGCAAGGCTGACTGGTCTGTAATCTCCAGGATTAGCCCTATTCCCTTTCTTGAGCAAGGGAATGACATTTGCCACCTTCCAATCTTTTGCTACTACTCCAGTGGACAGAGAAGACGCAAAGATCATCGCCAAAGGTGCAGCAATCTCTTCCCTCGTTTCAACATAAAAACCTTGGGTATATCCTATCTGGCCCAGGGGACTTATCTATCCTCATGTTTTTCAAAATTTCTAGCACATCCTCCTTCCTATTATCAACCTGTTTGAGCATATCGGCCTGCTTCACGCTGCCTTCACAAACGACAAGGTCCCTCTCACATAGTGAATACTGAAGCAAAGTATTCATTAAGGACCTCCCCTACCTCCTCTGACTCCTTGCACAAGTTCCCTCCACTATCTCTGATTGGACCTACCCTCACTCTGGCCATCCTCTTGCTCCTCACATAAGCAATTCAAAAGTCCATGCGATGAAATTACATTTACGTAAACCTTGGGACCCCAGCGTCTCCACATTATTTTCTTTTGATTCAATCCAATTCTGAGCATATAGAAAGTGCAGGAAATATTTGCTGATGCTTTGTTACTCATGTTTGTGGCATTATGGGACAATGGCCCTTGACACTGTAGCTTGTGCACGAAAGGACACCACCGCTAGAGAGATCTCTAAAAGTAAGCTTCTATATCCTTCATCCAATGTCCTATGACTGAGTATTGGGGGCAAATCAACACACTAAATAAGCTCCAAGAAATTGATTAAGAAATGGAAAATAAACTACGAGTGCAAACTAGCAAGGAAGATAAAGATGGACTGAAAAGTTATTGTATATCATCAATACAAGAATCACCACCCATTCGCCCATCTTGGCCACTATCATCATGATCAACACAGCCTGATCATAATCAAAATCATCTCTATTACCATCAATATTATCTTCATTACCATCATTATTATCATTGTAATCATCATCATATAAATGGATAAAGATAGCAGAAAGATGCAGCACACAGGGATTTGGATCCTTGTGCATGAATCACAAAAAACTAGCAACCATTTCAGAGAATAATAGGGAAGGCAGGTGGAATGTTGGCCTTTATTTCAAAGGGAATGGAGTATAAAAGCAGAGAGGATTTGCTAAAACTAAATAAGGTACTAGTTAGACCACAGCTTATACAAGCATTGGGGACAATCCAGAGAAGGTTCTCCAGTTGATCCCAGAAATGGAGGAGAGGTTGAGCTTGTACTCATTGGAATTTAGAAGAATGAAAGGAAACCTCATTGGAACATGCAAGATTCTTCAGGGCCTAGATAGGGTAGATTCAGAGAGGTTGTTTCCATTTGTGGGAGAGTCTAGTATCGGAGGGCATAATGTCAGAGTAAGGGGGCACACATTGAAGACAGAGATGAGGAGGTCTTTTTCTTTCAGAGGGTAATGAATCTGTGAAATTCGTTACAGAAGAATGCTGTTGAGGCTGTGCCATTAAGTATATTCAAAACTGAGATCTACAGATTTTTATTTAGTAAGGGAATCAGGGGCTATAGGCAAAAGGCATGAAAGTGATAGATTATCAAATCAGCCATGATCTCATTGAATGGTGGAGCAGATTAGAAGGACCAAATGACCTACATCCATTTGTACATCTTATTGTCTTATCACTAACATCGTTGACTTGTATCTAAGATTTGCTGTGGTGGATCTGTAGGAAATTATGAAAGAGTTATAAATGGTGAAGAATGACCTCCTCTGGATCAAGGCTGCTGAGTGAATATGTGAAAGGTTCTGTCGTCGTGATCTTTCAAGGTGACCAAATGCTTTTCATCTTCTTTCGGTTTGTCCCCTCAGATCTGATGCTGGAGACTGAAGTTTGACGTTCAACTGACTGGATCAGTCTGTTTTGAATAATTGACATCATCACAACTCATTTCAAGGGTATTCTAAGTCACAGTTTTATGGGTTTCTTTTGTTTGTGTGCAACTCCAGACATTGAGCTAAATTATGAAGAAATTAAAAGATCGTGTAAACTGTGAGATTAATGACAGTGAACATGGGCACTGACATCTACGCTATAGTTGCTGATACTGTGACCTCTGGAGGCCAACTGTTTGGAAGTTCATTGCAAGAGGAAGCAGAATCATGAAGCTCAGCTGTCCAAGAAAAGGGGTCCGAGAAATAAAGGATGGTGAATGGCACTTTCTCAGCCCACCATCTTCTTCTACACTAAAGGCAGTAAGGATTACCGCGCCAGGGTGCGACACCCAAATCATGCCATATGATGTTGAACACAGTTGACCTGCATAGCACAAACAAATGGGCTTATGGGTCAGAAGGCCTGGCCCTGATTAACTATGTACATTGTATATCAGCTGGAATGTTATTCCAGCATTCTAAAATAATATCTAATTGGAAGAAAGCCAGAAATGAACCACTGGTTTCGCTGAAATCCTGAAATTTTATATTTATTCACCACAGTTGCATCAACTTCTTTTTTTAACAGCCATACAAACTAGCACAATAGTTTTTCATGTAGGGAATTGAATATATTTCTATTATGTATTTGAAAATTCCCAAAAGGAGGAAACAATTGCAAATTAGATTTTTATTGTTGAATCATGAAATACATGGCAGTTTCACGACACAGTGAATTTGCAATGTGTCTCTCTCACAATACTATGATTAATTATCACTTAAATAAGTAACTTATCTTTATCACCTGCAGACTGCATGGCTCCTACATGCTTCCTGCAGTGAACCAGAAGCATTCCATGCATTTTAATTTCCATTTCATATTCACAAGCAAGCAGCAAATGAGAAAACTTGAAATCATTTCCAGTACTTAGTGGATTTGTATTCTAGGTGCAACAAATGTATTGCAAATGAAATCTGTACATCAAATAATATGCAACTAGAACACATCAGATCATAACTTCCGATGTGATGGGAACAGTAATGAAATTAAACAATTAACCTTCAAAATTTGTTTTAATGGTTTTATAGTAGCTGCAAATATAATATAATTCAGGTGAAGGAAAGGCAAATAAATTAGTAACAACGAATTAAAGAAAATTCAGAAATAAAACCTTCAGTTCATCAAATGCACGCCATATAAAATTTATGTTTGACTATGCTATCAACTATCTCGTCCACAATATCTACTGATTGATCTCTCGTTTTAAGAAATACTAAGGAGCTAAAATTCCATTCTGGAAATTAGAGAAAGAAACATTTGCTGCCTTAGGGAAGGCTATAAAACAAAGATCAGTGACCTTGCACCTGATTTGAACTTGCTCCAACACCTCCTGAGACTATACTCGGAACAGGAATCTCCTGCTGACTTTTGGTACAGCCCTCTTTAGAAGCATTTATTTGATTGCCGCCTCATCAATTCTGATGTGTTCTGACTTTAGCGTGATACTGTCATTGTAGGCCTGTAAAATCTGGTCATCTCATATTCCCATGGGTATGCAACCAGCAGAACTATTATTAAAGTGTTGCGTCTGACCTCATGGAATGATTTCAGAGAACTTTGTGTAGAAACAGAACATCACTGCATTCATAAAGCAGGCAAAACGAGCTCAAATGCTGTGCCAAAGGATACCTGCACTGCAAGATAGTTAGCATAATACAGTTTTGTGTCATTTTCTAACATCCTTTGTGGCTGCTTAAAAATATCTTGTATGGCAGTGAAAAGATTTCAGCAACAACTCAAAAGCCCATAGAGAGGAGAACTTTTCTACAGGGAATAATTGGGGTAAGTCCAAGTCAGGTGTACGTTGGGCTGAGACATTAAATTCAAATCCTTCACTATCATCCAGCAAGAATTTCCAGAATTGCATCCTCTATAATTTGGCCATCATAACGACAGAGGGTTTTCTAAGCAAAAAAAAAGGACTATTAATGCAACAAATTCATTGGCAAGCTTACCAGATGGCTTCGTAAGCTTCACCAAATTCCAGCTTTTGCAGTTCCCTGCTCCTCTTTGTAATCCCTTTGCTGTCCACCCTTTCCATCTCTTCATGATGATGATTCTTATCAAACTCCTGAGATGAATTTCAGATTGCCTGAGACCTGTTCAGAGACCTGGAGCATTGATTACAAGACGCAGTTATAATATCTAAGTTATTATTACTACTGGCTGGAAAACAAACATTGACTTGTGGAGCTGTTAATTGCAAATAAGCTGTAGAACACAAACGCGCACACACACACACACACACACACACGGCTCAGACGAACCCAAGTGTATGCTGGGTGGCCTTCTAAAGGGGTCAAGAAATTTAGCAGAGAATTCCAGGATAAAGGGGGTCTATTAGTTCATGAATGCACCAATTGACATCTCATTACCAATTAAATAAACTATGAACTGCCAATGGCTTCCGACTTAATCTACGAAGATTGTCTCACAGCCAGGAGATGAGCCTCTTCCACAGTAAAGTGGGCCCAGCTGCCATGGTTCCTGCTACAATAAGTTACATTAAATGTAGACCATTCCCTTCCGTTTCATACAGGTAGGACATGAGGCTGTGTATAAACTGTAAATCCAATGACCTTTCAAAATCTTATAATTCTGGAAAACTGCTGCATTCTTTCATGGTGCTGCTGGCTGCCAATGGGAAAGGGGATGAATGCAGTGGCTTGATTAAATAAACTGTCCATCACCGACTTTATATGTCTTCTTTCTTTATGAGATGTGGGCATCATTAGCAAGGCCAGAATTTGTTGTGCATCCCCAACATTGTTGCGGTCTGGAGTCACATGTAGACCAGACACAAAGGGATATAGATTGCCTTTCCTCAAGGGCATTTGTAAAAATCCACCCTGTTTACAACAATGGTGCTTGTTATGGTCACTGTCACAAGCCTTACATTCCAGACTTTTATTAATTAAATTTGAATTACACTAGCTGCTGTGGTGGGATTTGAGCCCATGTTTCCAAAGAGCATTAGTTTGGGCTTTTGGGTTACTAACCCAATGACATTACCACTACACCACCATTTCCCCTGTTAGTTACTGTGCATATTATTACTGGTGATACTGCAAAATTATGTAAATTCTAAGCAGTTAGACATTACAATCTTGGCAGCCATTCTCATATGGGCCATCTGATTGGTGGTTACATTAATGACTGTTACTTCACATTCTCCCTTGTGGGTTGCAACTGTGTGAGGCGTGTGCTTTTAAATATCATGTGATGGACATGGTAATGATAGCTGATGATTTGCAACTACCATGGTGTGGTAATTATACTAACACCCAGAACTTAAAAATGAGATGTTATACAGTACTAAAATATTCAATTAAATTTTGTCACAGCACCTGATATCTACAAACGTATATTATAATCATAGATACTTCCTCGTCTGGGCTTCAGCTAAATAATTTGGATGCACAATACATGCTTCCCTCTTCATGTTATGTTGCAAGATGACTTGGCAACAGAGATACTGAGACCTTCATATTATTAGGTCACATGCCATGTTATAGTGATAGCATCATGAACATGTCTTTTAAAAGTATATTACATGTTTGTTGAGAGAAATAACACATCACCTTTCTTCAAAAGAATAGAAATCCGTGTGTTTCAATTCAATAGTTGTATAGATATAAAAGAAGTGTTAACAAGTTTAATAATTCAAAACTGCAATACAACGTTTTGGAGGTTGGACAACTTGTGATCATCATGCAAATGTATGTATCATTCTAGGTTGCTCTTGGCTGACAGAATCAAATATTAATTATTCAGAGTGAAATTGTAAACAAACAACTTGGGACCAACAGTAGGCCACACAACAAAACCCCAAAGCCATTCCAAGATAAAATTAGTACACGGCTGATGTACCTCACTTACATTGACCCACCTTTGATTCATGTCAGGCAATGTCCTTACCAAATAAAAGTCTTTTGATTTCAGCCTGTAACAGTTCAATTAACTCAGCATCGACAGTCACATAGGGGAAAGGGTTTCACCTTTTTACCCTCCCTTTGTAAACATGGTAATACCTCCAATTTTAAAACTATGGCCCATTATTGCATTATGTTATGCGCTCCATGTAAATTCCATACCCACATTCATAGCCAATCCCTTGACATCGACATTTCATGTGGCCTTGCTGGTCTCATCCCATCAATTATAGAGAAGATGATTTTAATCACTTGCGTATCACTATCTACTTTGTCTTTTTGAATCTGTTGTAGAAAATATGATCCCCCAATAAAGGACATTACAACAATTGACAATGGTTTCATGTGACAATTAATCGAGCTTTTAATTCCAAAATTAATTGAATTCAATTGTCACCATCTGCCACGGAGGGATTTGAGCCCTGACCCCAGAGAATTAGCATGTATCTCTGAATTACTAATCCAGTAACAAAACTACGATACAGTCACTTCCCTCTCTTCATGTGAATGAAAGAGGCACTGTCCCTCTTTCATTCACATCAGCGGGCATCACACTTCACAAAGATCCAAGCCTTATCTCCTTTGTCCTTGCAAATGAATCTGATCTCCAGAGTCCTTGAACATGTTTTCCATTTCCTAAGTCTCCAAACACGGCGTTTGATTCTCTCCAACCAGGTTTCAACCCCAGCCATAATGCTGACTCATCAATACCCTGAATGACAATCTATGTGACTGCGAAAAAGATAAGCTTTCCCTCCACTTCCTTCTCAAGCTGTCTACAGTCTTTGATAAAGTTGACCTCATCATCCAATTCCCGTACCTTTGCACTGTCAACCAGGTAGGTGAGACTGATCTTACCTGTTTCCATTCTCATCTAATTGTAGACTGAAAAATCTTTTACAATGGCCCCTGTTCATGCTCTCACCCTGCTACCTCTGGTATTTTTCAAGCACCAGTGTTTGTCCCCCTTCTATTTCTCACCTATATGATAACTAACGCTCCCTCCCAGCAATGTGGCTGCTCTGAGAGTCGGCTCACAGCAAGCAGCATACTGCTGCTGTTTGTGGCATTGCCTTGTGCCATGCCAGAGAAAACCAAAATTAGTGGGAACACTGATGATTATCATCAACAAGATCATCCAAAGGCACAGCTTTTGCATGTACCCAGCAACAACCTTTACTTCAGGTATGGTTCAGTAATGGATTTGGTGAGATGTAACAAAACTCTATGGATTAAGTGATCCAAATTGACATGTTTATTGGCAGTTATGTATATATGTGTATAAAGCAGCGATGAAAATAATAAGCAGTAAATTTATGTATTGAATGATAAGTATATGTTAAACAGTAGATAACTATTTGTATATATACATACAC
Organism: Ginglymostoma cirratum; assembly: GCA_024137785.1. Lineage (NCBI taxonomy): Eukaryota > Metazoa > Chordata > Chondrichthyes > Orectolobiformes > Ginglymostomatidae > Ginglymostoma > Ginglymostoma cirratum. The sequence goes on from JAHRHZ010000014.1 coordinate 62,738,233, forward strand.
ACAAAGCAGTAAATGTATATTAACAACGAGCCTCACGCAATTCCATCCAATAAGACCCCTGCTTTACAATGACCTGTCTCAAGGACTTGAAGTTCCTGGCACCATTCCCAATCCCGGTCCAAGATGAAGTCTGACAGCAGGTAACACTCATATAGAGAAAACAAAGTTAACATTTCGGGTCGGTGACCCTTCCTCAGAAGGATCTGAGGAAGGGTCACTGGACCCGAAACGTTAACTCTGTTTTTTGCCTTCACAGATGCTGCCAGACCTGCTGAGCTTTTCCAGCAACTTTGTTTTTGTTCCGGATTGACAGCGTCCGCAGTTCTTTTGGTTTTTAACACATGTATAGAGTTGGTAACAAGTTTCACTGCCTTCGTACAGTCGCAAATCCCAGCCCGAGATAAAGTCCTCTGAATCAGGCTAAGTCTTGATATTAGTATTATTCTGCATCTAAGGTTACGTACTGTTTCATCTTCCTGTAGTACTTTCCAGTACTTTTCCAGATTTTCCATTGTATAGAAAAACATCTCCAGGTGGCTCGGTGTGATGGCCCAGCACAATTCTCACAGGCAGTTTAGCGTCATGTATTAAAACAGGCTGTTTTTGCATTAGGCCTGTTTTCCACGTACTTTTCCACTTTATTTCAATTGCTCATTTTCATGTCCAATTCGCGCTTAACAAGCTGTTCTAAAGCTACCTTTTTTGATCTTCCCACTACACCTCAACACCCTCTCTCTCCAAATTTCTGCTCCCTGTATGGTAACTCAAAGGAAGTCCTTTCTCTTTCACCGCTCTGTTCACTGACTTTCATTGCATGAACAGGTGCCAGTCAGGTTCTGAAATTCTTATCCTCGTTCTGGAATCCTTCCATTGCCCATCCCTAACCCTGTAATCTCCTCCAGCTCCATGACCACCCAAGATGTCTGAACTCCTCTAATTCTGGCCCGTGTGTCCTGAATTTTAATTGTCTCACCACTGTTACCTTGAGTAGCATAAGCCCCAGCAGCTGGAATTCCTACCAAAACCTCTTCACTTCTCATTTCCTTTGAGAAATCCCTTGATACCTAACTCTTTGACCAAGCTTTTAGGCACCTAACCAAATATCTCCTCCTGTGGTTCAACGCGTCACCTCATTTTTTCATGCCCCTATGAAGCACCTTGGGACTGTGCATTATGTTAGAGGAGCAAGATGAATATTTGTTGTTTTAGAATCTCCTGAAGGAAACACTTTCTTTGTATTGACTCCATTGAATCCTTTTATCATTTTGAACATATCAATTAGATTACTGAGCTTCCAAGAGTCCAGGTTAAGTAATAGAACTCAGAAAAAGATGTGGACAAACTGGACAGCAAAAGAAATAAATGCAGCTTGTCTGAACTAGTAGGAAATAACCTAACTGTAAGCTTGAACAAAAATAATGCCAACACGACTGAATACATTTGATAAGCCTCCTCTTTAAATGTTAAACCACTTTAAACATCAAATCTGTCATCAGTCACATTAACAGTGACAAGTTTCTTTTTCATTCTGCTGACTTTAATTTGTAACTTGTTAAAGTACAGCAATCCTCTACAAAACAAACTCAGCATTAGGGGAAGAAATCCTTGATAGATGAGTATAATTTAATGTCTGTCACCACCTTCATTATCATACTGTATGTGTCTCATTCCCACAGACTGAAAGAAAAACCCAGTGCCTACAAAAAAAGGGATACAAAATACAAAAGCGCAGATACTGTAAGGTCGATTTTCCATTCAAGACTGTATTGAGTTCAAATTTCATTAACTGCAATGGTGGGGCTTGAGTTTATATCCCCAGCCATTTCCTCGGTGTTCTGGATTAGTAACCCAGTGGCATTAATTAAGAACAGCACCAGCTCATCTATTCAGTCACATGGTAACCTTATCTTTGTTATTTGCACTGAATTTTATCTTAGGGTTTTCTTTTTTCATAAGTTAGGACAGCACAAATACCAAAGATCATATACATACATTTCATTAAATCTTTTAACTTGGAATTTTTCAATAAGATTTTTTCTTAGTTCATGATAAATTAAATCTTCCATTTTCAGTTTCAGAATGTATCACATACATATTGTAATTTATCCCTCTTCTTCCTGAGTACACAATATTGTTGCAGAATTTTGCATTTTTTCAGGAACACTGCTAATGATGAGAATTTCCCTAAGTTGGGATCAGCAATACATTTTTAAACTACTTTATTGAGGGTTTGTTCAGCTAGTTTTCTTAATGGATCAAAAATAAGTGCTTTTTGGAGCATTTGGTGAGCTTTCAGTTTCAGCCAACTTTGCAACACCAGTATGTTGTGACTTCACAACATGACCATTGATAGCCTTGTTTAATGCAGTAAAGCCATCTTTTGGAGGACATTTGAATCATTCTCTGAGTTTAAATTTTAACTCAGCGGTCTTGAAAATACTAAAATTGTAGACGACTTGGCTCTTTATATGTGGATGAATATTAATGGCATCCTCAAAATTTCTGGAATTAAAAAAATCTTAACAGGTCTTTTATGTACAGTAATGTAGCAGCAATTTGTAAGAAGCCCCTCTTCCCCCACCTTTCCAACACTTGGGGTCCTGCTTTACCATCACATTCCTAGTACGCAAGTTCTTCTTCCGTCTCCCGAACCTCCCAAGAAAAAACAAGCTGCACTGCCACTCCTACCTGGAAAATCTGCTTTCCCCTTCGCCTACACTACAACCTTATTCCTTCCATCCATCCATCCTTTCTCCTTCAGTCCACCGAGTTGATACTCAGGCTCAATGCAGCCTCGATTGGTACATACCTCTTTGCTCTGACCTCCTGAAATATTGCTGCATAGTGGGCCAGGACCCTCTTCTGATTTGACAAATGGGAAGTTCACTTTGTCTCATCTTTGCTGCTTCTCCAATCACAGCTATTGCCTCTATTGGAGCAACAAGAGTTGGCGGGAGGGAACCTGTGATTGGTAGGGCTGAGCAGTGCAATGAGGGAGACAGAATTTGTTCTGAGGAGGGGTCACTCAATCCGAAACGTTAACTCTGATTTCCCACCATAGATGATGTCAGACTTGTTCAGTTCTTCCAGCAATTTCTGTTTTTGTTTGAGACAGAATTTGTTATTTGGAGGAGCAGCTTCTCAGAGATTCCAACCCTGCCACATTTCTCAGATTGGTCTGATTGAAATTTTAAGGACAATTTCGGGACTACATTCGCCTCTGCCCTTTTTTTAAACATTATTGTGAAACAACGTTTGTCCTTAAAGAAGAGAAAATTAAGGGAAGACTTGATAGAGGTGTTGAAAATCAGAAGGGGTCCGGACAGAGTAGGTAAGGAGAAATTGTTTCAGTGATGGAAAGTTCAAGAACCAGGGACACCAATTTAAGGCAACATAAGCAACAGTGTCATGAGGGAAAAGCTTTATTACACAACAGGTAATTAGGATGTGAAATTCACTGCCTAAGAGTGATGTGGAGGCAGATTCAATCAAGGCCTTCAAAAGAGAATTGATGATTATGTGAAGAGAAAAAAGAATCCTGCAGGGTTAAGGGGAAAGGCAGAGAGCAGATCCAAGATGACTAGTACTTGCAGAGAATCCATACAGACACAACAAGCCAAATGACCTCCTTGTGTGCTGTAACCATTCTGTGCTTCTGTGAACTTATGAGAAAAAAAATGGCACATGTTCAGATTACTCTAAAAACAGGATTTTTTTTTTCAGTGAAGGGGAGACTATGTGGGTGACAATGCAGGTAGGAATGAAGTGCTACGGACTTTTAGGAAAGTTGGCATTACTTGAAAGTACAGTAGTGCATTTAGAAGCCAAACATGTGTAAAACATTAGAATAATGGGAATGCTTGCAGTATGGGACTAATAAGTAATCTGAACATTCAGCACAAAACAATATACCGATGTTTGATCTGCAAGCGACAGAGATTTTTCTGATTAATCAGGCATAAGCTATGATTACTTGTTGACTATTAGACAAAGTCAACAAAATATTTCACATTTCCAGCTTCCAATGAGATAAAATAACATAACATCTGCTAGTGGCATGCATGTAATCAAAAGCTCATTGGATTAAAAACAATATCAAGATCTTAAAACTGTCATGAAACTTAAAATGAATATCATTTTATAACTTTGAACTAACTTAAAATTGAGAACTAAATGGATTTACTTTGACTGCCTTAAGTGAATTACAACCATTTTCAAAACTTTGTTCACCAAGTCAGTCATGGGTCCATATGTTTTAAACATTGGAGGAAACAAAAAGAATTTTAGAATTCCAGCCTCGGGAAAGGAAGCAGATTCTGATGAAATGGTTTTTAAGGGAGGGTTTGAGTCTTGGTTTAAAATCTTGATCCAGTGGACTTCCAACCTTATTTAAAGTTGCTACTAAATGAGGACCTATCTTTTTCCCCTGGATCTGGATTGCCCACAAGGTGCCTGTCCCTAATTCCAGGGTGCAATGGGGTGAGCTCCTCAGTTGTGCCCCACTCATTCTCAGGTTTGGTCTGTGTGGGGTTTTGTTCATAGCAAGATATATGGCAGACCCATTGCTAAGCATTTCAATGGATTTATGAAGCACCAGGTTAAACTGTAACTGATGACACAACAAATATTTCCCAGAAATGTCATTGGGGGTTTTCATTGCCTGATGTAATCTTGGCAGGAGAGTGGTAGAAACCTTGACCCAGATTTTCTGATGGGAAAATGGTCATGCAACTGTGTAAACTGGACCTATGCATTAGGACAAATCGGAGGAATGAATGCAGCTGACTCCATGGGAATCACCTAGGGAGGTAAAATTTACTTAGGACAATTACTAGCATCCAAACCCTGTGAAGAAGTCCCAGGCCTTGAATCAAAGTCAATGATTTAGGATGTTTTTCCAAGCTTAATAGTTTATAAAAGCTTAATAATGAAGATGATAGACATCGGAAATAAAACTGGATATGCAGGAGAAGGTCAATGGGTCTGGAAGCATCTGTGAAGAGAGAAATAGTTAATATTTCAAGTCCAGTATAACTCCTTTAGAACTGAAAGTCATTACAAAATTATTCTTATTATGCCATGGATAGAGGGACATGAGGAATAAGTGGAACAGATTGGAAGGTGCTCAGAGCCAAAACCAAAGCAGTTGCTAACGGTAATGAAAAGAAGATAAAAATGTAAAAATTGTGTTAATGAAGGTATACAAAGGAATTTTGTGTGTGTGTGTGTGTCTGTGTCTGTGTCTGTGTGTGGTGGGGCAATGAAGGGGGACAGTGGCCAAGAGGTGGGATTTTATGTGTAAGAAAAATTGACGATACAGAGGTCAGGCTCAGAAGTTGTGGAACTCAGTGTTGAGTTTGTATGGTGACTAAGTGGAAAATGGAACCTTGTTCCTCTCGCTTGAAATGCACTTTATTGGAACAGTGTAGCAGGCCCAAGATTGTTTTTAAATCTCTACCTCAGGAGATAAAGCCTTTGACAAGGTTCTGCACGGTAGGCTAATTAGTAAAGTTAGGTCACAAAGGATACAGGATGAGCTTGCCAATTAAATACAAAATTGGCTTAATGGCAGGAGACAGAGAGTAATGGTGGAGGGTTATTTTTTGGACTTGAAGCCTGTGATCAGTGGTGTTCCACAGGGCTCAGTTCTGGGTCCTCTTTTGTTTGTCATTTATAGAAATGATTTGGATGTGAATATAGGATGGTTAGTAAGTTTGCAGACGACACCAAAATTAGTGGCATAGCAGACAGTGAAGAAGATTTTCTAAGATTACAAAGGAATCTTGACAATGGGTCAATAGCTGAAAAATGGCAGATGGACTTCAATTTGGAGAAGTGCGAGGTATTGCATTTTGGTGCAACAAACAAGGGTAGGGCTAATACAGTTAATGGTAGGGCCAGAGTAGTATTGTAGAACAGAGGGACTTATGGGTGCATGTACATCATTCTTTCAAGTTTGCATCACATACAGACAAGGTGGTTAAAAAGGAATTTGGATTGCTTCCCTTCATTGCTCAGTCTTTTGAGTGGGGAGGCATGATGGGGTTGTACAGTACTTTTGTGAGGCCTCTTCTGGAATACTATGTCTTGTGGTCACCCAATTATATGAAGGATATTATCAAGCTGGAGAGGATTCAGAAGAGATTTACCAAGATGTTGCCATGTATGGAAGGTTTGAGTTATAAAGAAAGGCTGGATAAGTTGGAACCTTTTGTCACTGGATCATAGGAGATGGACAGGCAATTTGATAGAAGTTTATAAAATCTTGTGAGGTATAGATAGAGTTAATGGTAGTTGTCTTTTCCCTAGGATGCGGGTTTCAAGACTGGGGGGTACACTTTTAAGGTGAGAGGAGAGAGATTTAAAAAAGAGATAAGTGGCAATTTTTTTACACAGAGGGTGGTTCGCATGTGAAATGAACTTCCTGAGGAAGTGGTGGATGTGGGTACGATTACTGCGTTTAAAAGAAATTTGGATAGATACCTGAATAGGAAAGGTTTGGAGGGATATGAGCCAGGAGCAGGCAGATGGGACTAGCTTAGTTTGGGATTATGTTTGGCATGGACTGGTTGGACTGAAGGGTCTGTTTCCGTGCTGTATGATTGTATGACTCTATGTGCAGGTTATATGGATTAGCCATGGTAAATGCGGAGTTTCGGGGATAGGTCTGGATGGGATAGTCTTGGGTGGGTTGGTGCAGGTCAAATGGCCTCTCTTCATACTGTAAGGATTCTATGATTCTATGGTCAGCGGACACCACTACAGTCATCCCAGGCAAAGGTCATAACGGTCAGCAGACTATCTCCAGTGTAGCTTGAAGGAAGGGTGTTGCACACATTATAGCACTGGGAATGGACAAAAGGAATCTCACATTAGTTACACAGGGATTCATAAGAGTGATTGCTTCATTTTGTTAGGTCAATAAACAGTTGTTCCTTGCAACTGTGACAACTTATTGTTTTGTCTCACGTGTCTCTCATGTCTGATATCTGCCGCATCATACCACATACTATTTCCACAATAACTCGCCACTCGAGATATCCATGGAAATACAGGCATCCCCTGTGCCATCTATAAAAGCCTGTTGTACACAAGTATTGTCAGTCTGGAGCTGCACTGCACAGTTTCTGATATTTGCCCTAGACACGGCAGACCTAAGGGGTGGAGGGGTGGGCATCAGCGCCTGCTTTTCAGGCAGGGATTGGGAGGTCCTCCTGGAGGCAGGATTTCCTCTTCCACCAGGACCAGCAGTGGAGACTACAACAGCACACCATCCCAGGCAAGTCTGAGGTTAAAGCACTCTTAGGTGTCTGGGGAAATGCCCAGCAAGCTAGGAAGAGGATCAATGCCCACTCTCCACTCTTCCAGGGTATGGTCCATCAACCCGAGACAGTTCCCATCGCAATTTCTGATCCATTTCTTTCAGATGTTACAATCAAATGAGGATCTTGCATCATGAAAGGCTTTCCAGATTCCAAAAACAGTACAAGGGCAAGATGAAAAGAAAGCCAACCTAACTCAGAATTTATCAACATTCCAAGGTACAAAAAAAATGATAGACCAAAACAAAACGTCTTTAATCATTTGAAGTTAGAAGTCACTGTTGTAGATTTTGAGCTAAAAAAAACACAACCAGAAACAATGTCCAGTTTTATGATGAAAATGCCTCTAAACTGGGTACCACATTGTGTACTTACTCTGCAATTAACTTTTATGTCACACAGGAGACTGTCATGTACCTCAGATGTAATATAACTAGTTACTAAGTAATAAGTCATAAACCTACTCTGTTTATCAAGACTCAGACTATCTTCTGCCAGAGACTCTTTCTGTGTTTCTTTCCTTATTTGGTATCAATAGACTGACAAGGCAACCTAGGATGACCACAACAACATTGTTACTTTGAACAGCTCTTTTAACGAAGAGCCCTATTCAAGCAGAACCCGAGTCTTACTTATTTAAAGGCTTTACATCTGGTAGTCAATTATGAAAAAATGGAAAGGTCTTGAGGTGATAAAGTGAGTTTCACATCCCCAAGGCACCTGCACCTACAGGACTTCACATGGAATGAAGTACTTTTTAAGCTGTTTTAAGATTTTAAAATTTGGTCTTTGTTGCTGGGGGTTTTGAGTATAAACACAGGAAATTCTTGTTATGACCATACAGGGCAATGGTGAGGCCACACCTGGAGTGCTATGTACAGTTATGGTTTGTGTATGTAAGAAAGGACGTATTTAAATTGGAGGCAGTTCAAAAAGGATTCACTAGACTGGTTCCCGGGATGAAGGAGTTGACTTCTCAAGAACGGTTAAACAGTTTAAGATGTTATTCATGAGAGTTTAGAAGAACGAGGGGTGGTCTTGTTGAAACATACAAAATCCTGATAGTGTTTGACAGGTTGGATGTTGAGAAGATGTTTCCGCTAGTGGGGGAGTCTTGAACTAGGGGACATAGTTACAGAATGAGAGGACACTTACTTAAAACTGAGACGCAAATGAATTTCTTCTCTCAGAGGTTAGTGTATGTCTGGAATTCTCTACCCCACAGAGTTGTGGTCTTGCAGTTATGGAGTGCCTAGATCACTGAAAGTCTTTAAAGAGGAAATAGACACATTTTTGAAATATAAGGAACTTGGGTGCTATGAAGAGCTGGCACAAAAAAGAAGTTGAGACCTGGAGCAGATTATTGAATGCAAGGGTAGGCTTGAAGGGCAAAACGGTCTACTCCTGCTCCTAATTCTTGTGTTCTTATGTATTTGCTGCTGTAACCAGGAGAATACTAATTTAGTTTGGTTGCAGCCAAGTTCCAAAAACAGGAACGAAATAAGCGATCAAATGGTCTATTTTTAATGAGGTTTGTGACAGATAATGGGTGACCAGGATAGAGGGGGACTCCTGTGCCATTCTTTACTTGTGCCATGGGACCTTTTATACCTATCTGAGAAAACATGTAGCTCCTTTTCTAAACTTCCATTCAACAGGCAAAACATATGAAAATGCATTCCTTTCATGCTTCAAATATGATGCTCCGTTGTGTATTCAAATCCTGGCATTGAGTTTGAATCTACAGTCTTTTGCATTAAACATGAAATTGCTATCAATGAACTTAGGCTAACAATTATCAGATATTTTTCATGGTTCTATCTCATCCAGAAGTGTATGAGGTACACTGGCTATAGTATTGTCCTATGATGAAAAATACCGTTTAAAAAATCATAATTGTCCAGTGGTGCATTGAATGTTTCACATTTTCATTTTTAATTTCAGCTTTTTATTTTCAATTTTACTTCATGGATGTTGTTGATGTGTGTGTCCAACTGCCTGGTCACATGTTAAGAGACTATCCTGTGCAAGGTGAAAATTTTATCAGTGATATCATTAAGTCACCTTGGAAAAATGATTGGTATAAACCAATGTTGTTAAAACTGAGCATGAAATGATTCATTTAATCCTTTCAATTGTTGTTTATTCATAACTGCATCACTGGTTGTTGGCATCACCAAGAACATGAGTGAATTGACACAATCAATGGCCATTGTTTCAGAAAACTTGTTCTTACCTTAAATCAGGGGGACAATTTGATGAGTGCAAAACATCATGAGTAGTGCCTTCCTGGGATTCTGATTTCTACTGTTAGTTGGTGAACCTCTAATCATTTTGTGCAATTCACTCAATGACAGGTTCCAGCCACATCCCCTGAAGACAGGTTCTGTAAAATTCACACTTACCTGCAAAGGCAACTTAAGCAAAGCCAAATACTTGTCTAAACTTCTAGCTCAGATTTACGCCCATATGCACTTTAAAGAGATTTACAGGGCCCTCATTCTAGTGGTTCAAGAATCAACTTGTCAACTTTACATTCAATCTTGTTACTTTTCAGCTTACGTAACCTTCACTGCTATCTTAAATCAGCTATTTACGCAACTCTTCCTTAGAAGAATTGACAAATGCATCATTTAAATGAATTAGCTGAGCTTCTTATCCACAACTCTACTCTCTTTTTATTTCTGAGAATAGATCAGACTTAGGGCCAAATATGATATATAATATAGGTTATTATAATGAACCTTCTAGAATGTTCTGCTGTATTGCCAACAAGAGCTCAGTGAAGATTGCTTTTATTTCAGTAACATTATTGGATTTGCTATAAGTTAATAATTGCTTCTGATGGTTCTCTTTGTTGTTATTTATTTGCATATAAAAGAAACAGGCAAATCAAGATGAAAATAAAAAGCAGACTTATTTTATTGTAGTTTTCATGCTTTGGATCTTAACTGAACAAAAAAGCAAAAACTGGCATCTTCAAAGTTCCAAAAATATTTTAGATGTAAATCCCTGCTGTGGAGCACGGTATTGTACATATGTTTTCATTGTTAATATGTGCCAAACATTACATAAACCTGCATTATTTCATCAGGTTTTTTTCCTTGCCTATCTCATTGTAAGAACAAAAGGGTTTTTTGCTGAAGAGAATTGAATCTATCTGTTCTGGTATTCCCAGAGCACAAATAGTAAAATAAATAGTTCAGTTTGGCTGCTCAAATTGCTAAGTGGCTCTGTGCCATTAGTTCAATGGAACACTTTGGAGTTGGTTCCAAATAAAACTGCTAAAAAATAGCTTGTCAAGATGATGGATAATATGCCCACATATACAAAAGTATAACAAACAAAAATGAAAATCTTCAATATGCATCATATTTAGTACATTATTATTTGCATAAAGCTATTTTTTCTTGTTATTTCTTCCTTCTACAACACTTAATTGAGATTGTTAGCCTGTGCATTTGCAAGGCATTAAAACACCAAAAATGTATAATAGTTTATTAAGTGCACTTGGCCCTCTCAGACTTCTGAGCTGTGGGGTAGTCATGATTTTGTGCTTTGAAGTTAATGGAAATTAAAATTGGGAGAAATGTATTGAGCTGCCAACCAGCTACAACTAATTTAATCAGAAAGAGTCATAACCTATCCATAGAGTCTTGAAGGTGCATAATCTGTATTAAATTATTTTCGTTCATTTTCCCACTATTTCCTCTTTGTACCATTAGTACTCCTGGTGGTGATCAGAAGGCAGAATCCCAGTTAATTCATGGGTTTTATCAGCTAAAAGAATGCCTTTTGCCTCATTAGCAGTTTTAATATCTGTAAATAGATAAAATAAAAGATATTTGGCCAGGGTTTTCTCTATAGTGGATGTCATGCCTGAAGTACATTGGAATAGAATTTCCTTTATTCCCTGACCCCAAGGGATTCTGAACTCAGGTTCTGCTTTTCCTGTTCTTTCACGAGATGGGAGTGTCAGTGACAAAGCCAGCATTGACTGCCCATAGCTGTTCCTGAGCTGTGATAATAAACTTGTAACACTGGACTCCATCTGCCGTAGGTAAATCCATAGTGCTGTAAGGAAGAGAGTTCATCCAACAACAGAAGGAATGTTCCAAATCAGGATGCTGTGCAGTTTGAATAGGAGTTGCAGGTTCCTATGCAATTTGCTGCAGTACCATCTAGATCAAAGAGACTGTTGATTTGAAAGGTGCTGCTTTGACAACTTGCTGCAGAGCACCTTGTACACGGTATACACTGTGCCACTCTGCATCACTGGTAAAAAAATGAATGTTTAAAGAAGTAAATGGGTTACCAGTCAAGCAGGCTGCTTTTTACATATATAGTGTTGAAATTCTTGAGTGTTGTTGAGCTGCAGAGATCCAGGCAAGTGGTCAGTACTCTCTCATACTCCTGACCTGTGCCTTGCAGACGGTGGAACTCTTTAATGAATCAGGAGGTGAGTTCACTGCAAGATACAAGCTTCTAACCTGCTCCTGTCAGCACACTTTTTACTTGACAGCTGTAGTTAGATTTCTGTAAAATGGTAACACCCAGGATGCTGAGAGTGAGGGATACAATGATGATAATGCCACTGAATGTCAAGAGGAAAGATAATTAGGCTCTGTCTTGTTGGAGATGATTATTACCTGGCACTTTTAAGGCATGAATATTATTTGTCACTCATCAGCCCAAGGCTGAATCTTTTCCAGGTTGTGTTGCATAACACAGAAACATTGAAAATAGGAGCAGGGGTAGGCCATTTGATTCTCCAAGCCAGTGCCACCATTCGTTATGATCATGACTTATCATCTAAATTACTTCATGTACCCTGTTTTTGCTCTCTCCCATACTCTCTCACCCCTTTAGCCCATGTGCTATATTCAACTCATTCTTAAAATCACACAATGTTTTGGCCTTGACTGCTTCCGAAGGTAGCAAATTCCATAGGCTCACTACTCTCTAGGTGCAGATATTTCTCCTCATCTCCATGTATCCTGAGACTGTGGATTTCCCCACCATCATGAACGTCCTCCCTGCACGTATCCTGTCTAGTCCTGTTAGAACTTTAAAGGTTTTCATGAGATTCCCCCTCATTCTTCTGAACTACAGTGAGCTTAATCCTTACCAGTTCAACATCCCTTCATATATTAGTCCCACTATCATAAGAATCTGTCTGGTAAACCTTCACTACACTCTCTCTACGAAGAAAACCCTTTCTCAGATAAGGAGACCAAAACTACACGCAATATTCCAGGTGTGGTCTCATCAAGGCCCTGTATAACACGGATTGTTTCAGTATCTGAGGAATTGCGAATGGTACTAACACTACACAATCAATGAACATCCCCACTTTTGACCAATGATAGAGGGAAGATCATTGATGGCATAACTAAGAGATGGTTGGACCTAGGACGCTACCTAAGGAATTCCTGACGTGAGGGCTTGGGTCACCTCTATTTTTGTGCTAAATTCTGTGGTGAAACTTGAATTAGGAATATAAAGGCGCAGCTGAGATATGTTTTCATGAGCTCACAAGATAATTACTGATGAAGAAAACCATTCCAGCCTCATTAATTCAGTTATTCTAAAATTCAAAATCTTGTACTGCTAAAGAATATTTACAGGCTGCTGAGGTAAGGAAAACATTAACTTTATTTAAGAAATGATGCAGTTTGTGGCTTTCTGTATCTGTTTAACTTTCCCACAGGTAGTCAGGTTCATGTTGAGATGATGTCTTAAAGTTTATTTACAACACTATTTTAATGGCTACATTGTTATGGTTTTACACACAGTCTGGATTCTGTGCTGACTAATGCTACTGTACATTACATAGGCATAGCTCACTGACCGAAGACATTGCATTAACTCCAATACAGACAGTGTGACTGATGGTGAGAAGGGTACTTTTATAGAATCATAGAATCCCTACTGTGTGGAAACAGGCCCTTTGGCCCAAAAAATCCACACTGATCCTCAGAGCATCCCACCCAGATGCATTCCCCCATAACCCACACACCCCTGAAAACTATAGGCAATTTAGCATGGCCAATCCACCTAGCCTGCAAATCTTTGGACTGTGGGATGGAACTGGAGCACCCAAAGGAAACCCACACAGACACAGGGAGAACGTGCACACTCCACACAGACGGTTGCCTGAGGGTGGAATTGAACCTGTGTCCCTGGGGCTGTGAGGCAGCAGTGCTAACCACTGAGCCACCATGCTGCCCCAATATATTAAGATATCATGCACCTATCTTCATGACACATGTCTGTCTGGTCAGGAATCTTCTGTAGTATAAAAATAAACAACTTACTGTGGATCTATCTTGCCATGAAGCTTCAACAACAAGACCACGTGACATTATGTCACATCCTATGATATTGTTTACTGTGTCCCTTAATATTACTGTGGTCATGCCTAACCCCTAATCCTACATTTCCCACATCACCCCAACCTACAAATCTCTGATTTTACTCATTTTATTACATGTTAACTTCCTGTGTTCCATATCTCAAGTCTCTAATTTCAATTTAGTTTTTTGCGGGGATAACCACTGTTGCAGTTTCACTAATGTACTCCAATATGCATCCAACTCATTGGGAGGAGTTTGGGAATATGCAGCTTCGTCAGATGTCTCTGAATCTGCTGGGCCGAAGGAGAATCTGCGGACATCTCCAATTCAGCAATCAGGATGTTAAGGATCTCTCACTGAATGAAACATCTTGAATCGGTTTGAATGCTGATGAGTGCTTGAGCTGTGTAGAAGGTTGCTTCCTTGTAGAAACTAGTGTATGTCTGTACCAGATTGTACTGTTTTTGATTTGAATGAGGTAGGACCATTGATGTGGTGTTTGGTCAACTACTTCAGACCATAAGAAACAGGAACAGGAGTAGGCCATTTAGCCCCTCCAGCCTGCCCCACCATTCAATAGGATCATGGCTCATTCAACGTTACTCACATCCACCTTCCTGCCTTCAATTCCCCTGCTGATCAAGATTCAATCTCAGCCTTACATATATATTTGTTTATAAGGATCTTGTCTAGAATACAAATTACCTTGCTGGGTTGGAGGTCCGGTAGGCTATGTATTTTGTAACATTTGTCATAGTGCCAAATCTGAATGGAAACGGACTCCTCTTTCTCCTTCACTTTTTTCAAGTCATCATCTTGTACACCTTGAGCATATATGGGAGATTAGGAAGTTACATTTTCAGTCTTCTTCCCCTGAGGAGTTCACATAGACCTAGAACCATTTCAGAATTGATTTGAACCATAGCTCAGTGGAGCAAATTGAGCAAATGGAACAGCACAGTGGCTCAGCAGTTACTACTGCTGTCTCACAGCACCAGGGACCCAGGTTTGATTCCACCCTGGGATGACTGTGTGGGATTTGCACATTCGCCCCATGTCTACGTGGGTTTCCTCCGGGTGCTCCAGTTTCCTCCCACAGTCAAAAGATGTCCAGGTTAGGTGGAGTGGCCATGCTAAATTGCCCATAAAGCCTTGGACATGCCGGGTTATAGGGATAGGAGAGGGGGAGGGTTGGGTGGAATGCTCTTCGGATGGTCCATGTGGACCTGATGGGCCAAATGGCCTGTTTCCACACTGTGGGGTTTCTATGACACTATGAAAATTTTAATGTGTGTCGAACAATGCTTTCATGTACTCATTCCTGTTTCTGCTTCACAGTGGTTTCAGAATATCTTGAGTAGCTTGCGTTGTGGATCTATCCACTTGATGTTAATATGCCTTTAATGTACTCACTGGTAAACCATAGCCCATTGTCCGAGATTACCAGCTCTGGGATCCTGTATGTCCTTTATTTACTGCTTTAGATGGTGTGCCCTACATTTGCTTTATTTGTATTCATCTAGCATAATAATCCACTATGATCACGAACACTTTACTTCTGTCTTTGAAAAGACTCTTTGCAAGACTTTTCCATAGTCTTGCTGCAAAGGAAAATGAAATCAATATTCCTTTTGGCTAATAATGATGAATACGGCAACATGGTGGCACAGTGGTTAGCACTGCTGCCTCACAGCACCAGGGACCTGAGTTTGATTTCAGTGTCGAGTGACTGTTTGTGTGGAGTTTGCATGTTCTCCCCATGTCTGTGTGGATTTTCTATGGGTGCTATGATTTTGTCTCACAGCGCAAAGATGTGCAGGTTAAGTGGATTAGCCATGCTAAGTTGCCCTGTAGTGTCCAGGGGTGTTTAGGCTAGTTGAATTAGCCATGGGAAATATGGAGATGGGGTGGGTCTGGGTGGGATGTCCTTTGGAGGGTTGGTGCAGACTCGATGGACCAAATGAATTCTTTCCACTCTGTAGGGATTCTATGAATAGCACATACAAGACAGTTGATCATCGCTTAATTTTGAGATACCTGGCCTCCAAACTCAACATTTTGTGATACTTAGATGTACTTGGTACAACCTTTGCAGTATATTGAGTCCTGTAGTCATATGTGTGTAAATCATCCGCTACACTGAGGTGTCCCCACTGCTTATAATACTGTCAGAGAATGGGATTGTGTTACATATATGCAGGCCATCCTTTTATTGAACTCAATATTGAGTCCAGAGGGCTGTAGGGTCCCCAAGCGGAAAGTGAGGTGTTGTTCCTCCACCGAGGTCTCTTCTACATTGGGGAAACGAAGCGTAGACTTGGCAACCGCTTCGCAGAACATCTACATTCTGCTCGCAAAAAAGACCCTGACCTACAAGTTGTCTGTCACTTTAACGCGCCACCCTGCTCCCTGGCCAACATCTCTGTCTCTGGCTAGCAGCAGTGTTCTAGCGAGGTCCAATGCAAGCCAGTGGAACAACACTTCATTTCCTGCTTGGGGACCCTCCAGCCCTCCGGACTCAATATTGAGTTCAATAATTTTAGGGCCTAAACTCTACCACGTCCCAGCCCCCTACCCCACACACCAGGCCTTGTTACCACATAGCCTGCCATTACACACCCCTTGTTGTTAGTCACCAACAGTCCCTATTAACAACTATTCACCCTCCCAGCCTGATCATTTTGTCTGTCCAACTGTCTTTCTCTCTCTTTGGGCTCTATCCTATCATTTACTCCCTACCCCACCCACCTCCCTATTTTCTGCATATAAACTGACGTTTTCCCAGCCACCATCAGTTCTGAGGAAGGGTCACCAGACCTGAAATGGTAACTCTGATTTTTCCTTCACAGATGCTGCCAGACCTGCTGAGCTTTTTGAGCAACTTTGTTTCTGTTCCTGATTTACAGCATCCGCAGTTCTTTTGGTTTTCATTCAGTTGCTAACCTGTGGCTGGTAGAGACGTGATTGTTATCGATGTAAAGATTTCCACCTCTTCAAAGAAACATAACTTCTTTTTCAGGCTTGACAAAGGATATAGGACAGAGTATCTCCCTCATACTGCCGTTTTCCTGGAACAAACACTGTCCCTACATTAAATTTTACCATCCTCGACCTGGATCATTGTACTTATCGAGGCATTTTTGTTAACTTAGAATTTAAGAGTGTCACTAGCAACTTGCGGCTTGTCTCTATCTTAAAGTGGAGACCATGAGCATAACGTGTAAATTGTCTACAAACCCATGAAGCGGTATGGCTTCTTTCTCTATCACTGCATATCTGTGAGTTACATCAGTGAACAGGATGTGTATTTATTTGGACCAGATTCTCATCCAGCTGTGTATAAAAGAGTCCTATAGAAGATGCATCTGCAACAGTGAATGGTTCTAGGTTACTGTGGGTCATAGCACATTACCCCTTACTTTGCCATCTCAATGAATTTCTGGAGATTAATCGCAGTTTGAGGTGCTGGGAGTTATTTGATTTCTCTCATCTCCTACGGATCAACTCTGACATATTATAGATGCATCCATAATATGCCCAAGGAACATGACAGTTGGCTGTGTGAATTTGTGTTTGCTGTTGAGTGTAAGTCCTGTTTCCTGTAGGTCTTGCAGCACAGCTCACTGCCATGCTCCATCTGAGTGGATCTAAAGAACAGGGTATCATCCATGTGACATATGAATCCATCCACTCCCTCTAGGAAGTTTGACATTATCCACCGCAAGATTTCTGGTGCTGATGTCATACTAAAAGTTAATACATTGAAACAAAACATTCAAAACAGTATGATGAAGGTTATGAGCAACTTAGAGTCTTCATCAAGGGGTATTGCCTAAAACAATTATTTATATCTGGCCTCAAATGACTGAACTCTTTCCCAATTTTAATTTGATAAAATTGCCAATCTTTCATCCACAGATGACATGAAATGAATGTTCGACAAGTGTTCAACTAGTTTGTTCAATCTTTATGAGGATTATGTTTTGGATATGTATTTCTGTTGGGTTTTGGAAGTGAGACTATCCCTGAGTTCCAGATTGTTGGTTCTGTTATCAGTGTAATAACATTTTACTTCAACATAGTCAATTTCCCTCTTTACTTTTGACAAGATTGGATGAGGAAACTTTTGGGTGTATTAATGTACTGTCTTTACTGCAGAATGTTAAGTGATACAGTATGCAGTTTTCAGATTTCCTACTCCTGTGAAGACCTGTACAAATTCAGCTCTTCAAGCTTTTAGGCTGATTTTGGCTTCCCAGTTTCTCTACTGTGCCAATCAGATGTAGGTGGGTACAGGCTTCCCTGCATGATAGTGAGCAGCTCTGGTTTAGGATCACAAATGTTTTCACTGATTTGTTTTCATTCTCTATGCTGAAGTGTTGCATACATTGTCCTATGATCCTGAGTTCTAAATCTTCTTGGCCCATGTAGTTTGATATGTAATAGCTGATGATTACTTTTTTCCAACCATAGTGGATAATATCAGAAAGACCTGAAACCAGAACTGGTCACCAGACCAGAAACATTAACTCTGATTTTTCTTCACAGATGCTGCCAGACAACTTTTCCAGCAACTTCTGTGTTTGTTCTTGAATAGCAAGGGTCTTTTTCCTTGAGTGGGGTATTTCAAAACTAAAGGGCATAAATTTAAGGTGAGAGGAGAAAGATATAAAAAGGACCTGAGGGGCAAAATTTTTATACAGAATGGTTTGTATGTGGAATAGACAGCCAGAGGAAGTGGTGGATGCAGGTACAGTTACAATATTTAAAAGACAACGGGATAAATACATGAAAAGGAAATGTCTGGAGGAACATGACTGGTTTGTTTTGGGAACATAGTTGGCGTGGACTAGTTGGACAGCAGAGTTTGTTTCCATACTGTATGACTCTATAACTTCTGATACCTAAAGTTAAATGAATAATTATTTAAACTGATCTTTCAAACAGGAATTGTGCCAGGTGTCAACTATTAAAACAGGTTCAGATCTATAGTTGCTAATTCTGGGTCTTGAAAATAAGTAACTATGGAAAATCAGACATGCTTATTGTTAAATATTGCAAAACATACATAAACTATCAAAATTTGTTATTTTGTCCCTTTCTGGTAACTGTTTGTTCCTTTTAGGAATACTTAAATTGCATTAAAATTATCAAATAATCTATTCATGCTTCTTCCTAATGTTACATTCTCTGTCATTTTCATCTGTATGTTCGTTAATATTTGCAATCTCAGAAAAATGAAATTATTTTAAAATGGCTGACTGTAGCCCAGCTCTTGACAATGAAAGTAATTCTGTTTTTATTATATTAGCAGCGGCTGATGTCCCTCATATTTTAGTATATTCTATATTCAGAATGCTCCGGATGATGTTTCCCTCAAGTTGATAGAATATCCATGGAAACTCAACTCCTACAATATTAAAAACATTAAAAATACCAGAATTCATCTTAAGGAATCAGTAAATACAACCAGCAAACAGACAGTAAGACTACTGGCATGACTCACAGGAAGGAATTTGACATTTGGTAGCAATTATATCTCACTTTATAGTAAATAACAACTTTTACACTAAATAAAATTCAAAGAAAAGCCATAGTTCAAAGATATTTCAAAACACAACACTTAAACATATAAAAGAGGATAGCAGAAACAAAAAGCGTTAGCACTCGGTATTTTAATTCAACTGATGTACAAGCTATTCAGAAACAATTTAATGGCATGCAACTCTGGCGGATCACAATGACCAGCAGAGTTGTATAACGTGCAGATGTTTAAGTTAAGGAGTAGAAATGAGTTGGGTTGGAATTCAAATGATGATCATATTAGCACAGGCATCTAATACACACGGGCTGCCCAATTCTCCCCCTAAATAACATGCAATATGACACTACCACAATATGACTGAATCAAGCAAGCACATGAACAGACTGAATATATTTCAGCAGTCAATCTTCAGTTTTGATGCCAAACTTTCCATGAAACCTACTTTATTGCTATAGGCTGCTAATGGAACAAATTTACAGTAAAGTTCAAGACGGTCAAACATTGCCTTTGACTGAAGGGCTTTATAAATGAAGGGCTGGGACAGATAGGAGGCTGGGTTTGACAACAATATGCAAAGTATAACATGGACTTTTCTGTGGTCATAAGACCATAGGACATAAGAGCAAAAGTAGGCCATTCAGTCCATCAATTCTGGTCCTCCATTCAATGAGATCCTGGCTGATCCAATAATGTTCAACACCGTTGACTGCCTTTTCCCCACAACCCTTGATTCCTTCCTGATTAAAAAATTGTCTATTCCCTTCTGTCACCTGCTGTTGAATTTTAGACAGCTCAGTCCTGAACTTTCTGCACATTCTTGGAACTTCCTGATTTCCTCCTTTGTTTCAGTACCTTACAAATCACGTTAAGGACAGGAGTGTCTTCTTGCTGCAGGTCCAGAAGGATTCTGTTATTGAACTCAAACTGTGGGTGTCGATGATAAAATTGTTTCAAAAAATTGAAATCTTATACAAATGGGAAGTTTGGAAACTTCAGAGGCCAAATCTTGGATCATTGATGGTCATGCACTTATAGGGTCTAGACCCGAAACGTCAACTTTCCTGCTCCTCTGATGCTGCTTGGCCTGCAGTTTTCATCCAGCTCTACACCTTGTTATATTGTACATATTGATGCTTATGCTCCAGATGATGTTTCCTTCAGTTTGTAAAATATCCATGGGAACTCAACCCCTTACAAGCATGCATAATTTTGCTATGTTTTATTTAGTCTGAATAAAACATTTATCCGCTTTATAATTTTTATTGTAACCAAATTTCCAAGATTTTTGTAAACTATAGGTTTATAATCAAATTACTGGGATGTTTTGGTAGGAATGGGCGCACTGATATCTTTCTTTCAAATGTTTGAAAGAGAACTAAGTCAGCCACTTTCAAACAACATCCTTTCACCGAACAGCTAAGACAATTAAATTCTCACTTTCTGGTATTTGTCAATAACAGAGAAGGGTAGTTAGAATCTGATCAGCTAGCACAATTTAGGCTTATTTTGCTGAATTTTCAGGTTAGGTTATTTCTAATGCCTTGTGACATTGCAGTGTCAGAGCTGCCAGTCATGAATATTTGCTTAACGTAAGTAAAACCTACTCCAGCTAAGGCATATCATCTTAACATAATCTATTAAGCTATGTTGACAGATGACATTATCTAAATATGACTGTGCATGATCATTTCACATCTGTATGTTTTGAGAAACTGCTCCAGCTAGTTTACCACATATTCTGCTCATTACTGCTACATTGATTTCAAATGAAAATCTGATACTTTCTATGACGGATGGTTAACCTATGACAACAATTTCACCTCCAGACAGCAGGTTGAAAATCTTATCACGATGTTTACTGTTAGAGGCCTGAACTTTTGTGGGAAGCTTTAACCTTAAATTCACTGTATTCTCCAAACTATCCCCTCACCTGAGGAGACTACTGATTGTACTATATGCCTCCAGCTTGCAATTGTATCCAGAGCTAGCAGCCTTGTTAAATGATTGAGAACAAATTGTTATTTTATGACTTGCTGAATACTCCATCTTTTCTGTATGTTAAAGGAAATTATTACTTATGAAACCCTCCAACAAGCTATTTCAGAAGCAGTTAATATACTCTGGATTTTCTTTTGCACAGGACAAAGTAAATTTGCAAAATTGTGCCAGTTATATGTTCCTTAGCCAACTCTTTTGAATGACCACAATATTTATAGTGGAGCTACTCCCACAATGATGAGTACGTCCAGCTTTGCACCAGTGACGATGAGGAATGATTAAATATTTCAAAGAGTTGGAAGGGAATTTTAAGGTGATTGTGCTTCCATGCACTTTTAGGACAAGATAAAACATTTGGCTTTCTTCCCTTGAGGATATTTGTCATCTGTTTGGGTTTGCAATAAAAATCTGAAAGTTTCCTTACTGACATGAGCTTTGTATTACTGATTTATTTCATGAACCAAGTCCAAATTCACTAACTGCCATAGTGGGATTCAAATAACATCTCTCAGATTATTGATCCAGTCTCAGGACTAGTTCACTCACTTAAATACCACATAGCCCTGCCTGTATATGATATTAATCTGTAATAATGCCAGCAGCTCTGTTGTAATCTGTTGGCTTGTTCATGAAACCAAGACAGAATAGCAAAGAGTTAAAACAATCAAAGCTACAAAGGTACATTGTTTCAGTAATAAATCAAACTATAAATCATGTATGACATAAGGGTGGAAAGTTACACGGCAAATATGCAACACTATAAATTCTTTATCTTGTAGGGTCATAAAGATCTGTCACCTTCATATCCTATGCACATCAATTGAAGGGTTCAATTCATTGCTTGAGGATGTTTTGCCTTTTGTGGCACAGCGAATCCATATGTGCAGTTATTCAACCCCAGCCTGGAGGCATCAGTCCTATATATATCTTTCTCTTCGGTCTCTGTTGGAGTTAGAGTCATGGAGGTCGACAGCACGGAAGAAGGCCCTTTGGCCCTTCAACTCTGCACTGGTCAAAAACAAGCATGTAAGTATTCTACTCCTGTTTTTTAGCACTTGGTCCATGGCCTTGTATGCCATGGCAACACAGTAAATATACATCTAAATAAACATCCAAATATTTCCTAAATGTTATGAGGGTTTCTGCCCCTACCACCTTTACAGATAGTGAGTTCCAGATTCTCAACACCCTGTAGGTTAAAGAATTCTTCCTCAAATCCACTCTAAACCTCCTGACCCTTACCTTAAATCTATGCCCCCGGTGATTGATCGCTTCACAAGTGGGAAAAGCTCATACGAAGCAGATCTAAGTCAAGACATTAGTAAATCAATTAGACTTTTCTGACAAGGTGGGAGAGGCCTTGTAATGATATTTCCTGGTGTCTGCCAATAAATAATTAAATTTAGTGAGTTCAATTTTGTTTAGTTCACTCAGAGGACATGTGTTTTGCTGACTGGACCAGCATTATTACCTGTAACTAAATGTCCTCGAGAAGGTGGTGGTGAGCTGCCTTCTTGAACCATTGCTGTAAGTCGACCCACAAAGTTGTTAAGGAGGGAGTTCAAGGATTTTGACTCAGTGACAGCGAAGGAACAACAATTTTTTTCCAAGTCAGGATGGTGAGTGGCATGGAGGGCAGCTTGCAGGTGGTGATGTTCCCATGTATCTTTTTTTAAAGGAATCCCTGCAATGTGGAAACAGGCCATTCAGCCCAAGAGCATCCCACCCAGACCAATTCCCCTACCTCTGATTTCCCCAAGTCTAACCCACCTAACCTAAACATCCCTGGGCACTATGGGTAATTTAGCATGACCAATCCACCTACCCTGCACATCTTTGGACAGTGGGAGAAAATCGGAGCACCCGGAGGAAACCCAAGCAGATATGGGGAGAATGTGCAAACTCCACACATACAGTCACCTGAGGCTGGAATCGAACGTGGGTCCCTGCCTGCTGACCTTGTTCTTCTAGATGGAAGTGGTTGTGGGCTTGGAAGATGCTATCTAAGGAGCATTGGTGAATTTCTGCAGTAGATTTTGGAAATGAACGAACAATGCAGCTACTGTCCTTTGGTGGTGAAGGGAGTAGGTGTTTGTGGATGTGGCACCAATCATGTAGGTATCTTTATCCTGGATGCTGTCAAGATTCTTGAGTGTTGTTGAACCAGCACTTATCTACGCATGTGGAGAATCACGCTCCTGAATTGTGTCTGGTTGACAGTGGATAGACAGTGGGGAGTCAGGAGGTGTGTTACATGCAGCAGTATTCCTAGCCTCTGACCTGCTTTTCTAGCCTCACTATTTGTAAGATAACAAGCTTGGGGCTGGATGAACACAGCAGGTCAAGCAGCATCATAGGAGCAGGAAAACTTGACGTTTCGGGCCTAAACCCTTCATCAGAAATGGGGGAGGGGAAGAGGATTCTGAAATAAATAGGGAGAGAGGGGGAGGCGGATAGAGGATGGATAGAGGAGAGGATAGGTGGAGAGGAGGCAGACAAGTCGAAGAGGCGGGGATGGAGCCAGTAAAGGTGAGTGTAGGTGGGGAGGTAGGGAGGAGATAGGTCAGTCCAGAGAGGACGGAGACAAGTCGAAGAGGCGGGGATGAAGCCAGTAAAGGTGAGTATAGGTGGGGAGGTAGGGAGGAGATAGGTCAGTCCAGAGAGGACGGATGACAAGTCGAAGAGGCGGGGATGGAGCCAGGGCGACTGACCTATCTCCTCCCTACCTCCCCACCTACACTCACCTTTACTGGCTCCATCCCCGCCTCTTCGACTTGTCTGCCTCCTCTCCACCTATCCTCTCCTCTATCCATCCTCTACCCGCCTCCCCCTCTCTCCCTATTTATTTCAGAATCCTCTTCCCCTCCCCCATTTCTGATGAAGGGTTTAGGCCCGAAACGTCAAGTTTTCCTGCTCCTATGATGCTGCTTGACCTGCTGTGTTCATCCAGCCCAATGCTTGTTATCTCGGATTCTCCAGCATCTGCAGTACCTTTTATCACTATTTGTAAGGCTAGTTTAGTTCAGTTTCTGGTTGCTGTTCAAAGTCTAGAAAGCATATAAAATAAATGGGAGGAAGTAAAATGAAACTACGGACAGTTAAATGTACAAGTGGTGTGTGGGGATTTAGTTTTGACCATTGCAACCAGGGTTTACATATGGAAAATAATTCAAGTGCAAGTCCCTGGAAGCTTTGTTTTGAATTTGGCAAATAATCTGTAAAAAGGGATTTTAAATCATATATGTATATTGTAATTCTATCCATTACTTCTAACTTTTCCTTCTAGAACTAACTTCTAACATTCATTTTTTAATAAATTATCAGAAAATTCTGGGAATCTGAATAAGGTTCATCTTTCAGTCCAAAGATGAAGTGAGATATTCCCGATATCAAAGAACAAAAAGCAAAAAACAATACAGCACAGGAACAGGTCCTTCAGCCCACTAAGCCTGTGCCAATTCTTAATCCTTATTTAGACCCACTACTTATTGCACATATGCAGAATCTATCCATCTGTTCACCTCCTGTTCATGTATCTTTCAAGATATGCCTTAAACATTGCTAACGTGCCTGCTTCCACCACCTCCACTGACAGCGTATTCTGTGTGAAATCTTTTCCCTGCACTTCTTCCCTAACCATTGTCCCTCTCACCTTGAACCTGTTCCTTCTTGTAGTTGACCTTTCCACCCTGAGGAAAAGCCTCTGACAATCCATCCCCTCTATGCTTCTCATAATTCCTCCATCAGGTCGCTCCTCAGCCTCTGTCATTCCAGTGAAAATTATCTGAGTTTGTCCATCGTCTCCTCATAACTAAAAGCAAGACCTCACCAGACTTCTCTTTCTATTCTACTACAAATCCTGCCATAGCCCCTGTCATTCACACCCCTATAGAATACTGCTCAATGTATTTGTTACAAATGACTGGATGCAAAAATCTATTGTCTACATTACCACAGTGATTAGATTTCAAAACTATGTCATTAACTGCAAAGCATTTTGGGATGTTGTGAGAACGTTAAAGACATTTTATGAATGAAAGTCCTTTCCTTTCATTAACGCCATATATTTAACTTTGAAACTTGCCTGCTTCAGGACTTATGGTTCTCAGATAATCAGATTTGGTAATGTCACAGATCTGTTATTAGCAAAAGATTCATGGGTTTTTAGACATTTAAATTGACTTGAATGTTCTGTTGAATCCTATTGCAATTCTTCTTGTAAACAAAGTTGTGTTATCCCTGTGCAAGTCTTCAGAAAAGAAGTAAAAGACGACAAGTCAATTTTATCTACACTACCCTGCCATTAAAAAGATTTGCATTTTAATCTGTGGAGTTCCTTCAAATCCAGTAATGAATGCTACCAGCTCACAAATTTGCCATCTAAAAAGAAAATATTTCCCAAGGGTTAGGAGATTGACTTCACATTTCAAGCTAATTTAAAAGATTTCCACTATCAGCTCAAATGATAGTGGCAAGTGATTTTATGTAATTTGATAGAAGTTGACTTATACTTCTCTCTCCCAACCATGTGAAGATAAGCTGCTGGCAAGGTACAGTTTTTTTTAAGAAAATAAAATACACTCACCATTATAATCTGCTAAAACAATCTGATAAAAAGAAAACTGTATATTTCTAGAAGTCTAGAGTCAGTGTTCACTTGATACTTTGAAGATCAGTCACAATAGAATTTTCATTATAATCATTATTTAAGACACATAATGCATACAATCTTCTTTTAATCTGTGTACCCAACTTTTGTTTCCAAATTCCATAAAGATCAGAAATTACTCCAAACATTGTTTGGATGCAAAAGCACAGTGTATTAATATTCGTACAACAAATTGGTTGTCCAAAGCTTGCACTAGCATTTCTTCAGACAGGATCATATAATTATACAATAGTTAGAGCCAAAAGGAGGCCATTCAGACTGTTTGTCCCATGCTAACTCTCTGCAAGAGCAACTCAGCTGATTCCTCTCCTGGTTAGAGACAAAAAAACTGCAGATGCTAGAATCCAAGGTAGACAAAAAAGAGGCTGGTAGAACACAGCAAGTCAGGCAGCATCTGGAGGAAAGGAGAAGGGTAATACCTGAAACATTGATTTCCCCTTTCCTCCAGGTGTTGCCTGGCTTGCTGTGCTCTTCCAGCCTCCTGTTAATTCCTGTCCTGCACCTATTCCTTAGAGCTCTGTAAAGTTGTCTGCAGGCACTTATCTAGTTTTGTTTTGAAAGCCATTTTTGAATCTGTCACCAATGTATTCTGAAACAGTGC
This sequence comes from Ginglymostoma cirratum, assembly GCA_024137785.1. Lineage (NCBI taxonomy): Eukaryota > Metazoa > Chordata > Chondrichthyes > Orectolobiformes > Ginglymostomatidae > Ginglymostoma > Ginglymostoma cirratum. Next base: position 62,764,724 of record JAHRHZ010000014.1, read on the forward strand.
CTTCCAATCACTCTGTTAAAAAAAGCTTTTCCTCTTCTGGTATTTGATTCCTTTGCCATTCCATTTAAATCAATGTTGCCTCTTCTGCCAATGGGGACAATTTTTAACACCTCTATTGAGTCTCCTCTCAATCTTCTCATCTCCAAAGAGACAGTGCCAGATTCTGTGGTTCATCCAAGGAAATGAAGTTCCTCAACTTTCGAACAATTTTTGTAAACTTTTTCTGTACCCTCTGTAATGCCTGCACATCTTCCCAGAGTGTGGTGCACTCACTATTACATAGAAACATTGAAGATAGGAGCAGGAGGAGGCCATTAGGACCTTCGAGCCTGCTCTGCCATTCATCACGATCATGGCTGATCATCCAACTCAATAGCCTAATCCTGCTTTCTCCCCATAACCTTTGATCCCATTCGCCCCAAGCACTATATCTAGTCGCCTCTTGAATACATTCAATGGTTTGGCATCAACTGCTTCCTGTGGTAATGAATTCCACAGGCTCACCAGTCTTTGGGTGAAGAAATGTCTCCTTATCTTTGTCCTAAATGGTCTACTCTGAATCCTCGTACTGTGACTCCTGGTTCTGGACACACCCACTATTGAGAACATCCTCCCTGCATCTACCCTGTCTGTCCTTTTAGAATTTTATAAGTCTTTATGTGATCCTCCTCGTTCGTCTGAACTCCAGCGAAAACAATCCTAACCTAGTCAACCTCTCCTCATACATCAGACCCCTATTGACACGCACGATAATCATCGAAGAGAGGAGGTAAATAAAAGGACTAAAATGCTTTCACAAACAATACCAATGTTAACATTGAAGGATTATGAAACATTCCACACTCCTTTAAGGTATCTCAAAGCCCTTGAAATAAAGCCACAGCTAACAGTTTGTCTGCTTACCCAATTTGCCATGGAGTAAAGATGCACTACAGCAAAGGAGATCTCAAAAATGAGGCAGCAAATCAATAAAAAGATGTTTGGAACTATGGTTTATGTGGCTCAACAGGAATGGGTTTCAGCGCTTTCAATTCAGTTTGAATCTGGCAGCAGAATTAACCTCCGCTTTCATCACATAATTTTAATACATAATGACTGCAAAATTAATTTTTCATGAGGAGCTTAAGTAATTAATAACATTACAAATGAAAACAAAAAGCCCTCTTCTTCTAGGATGTCATTTCAGTTGGAAATTATATAAAATTACTTTAATTATTGCCATTAATTGCAACCTGTTAAGTGCAGCTCATGTCAGATTATTGCAGTATGGGTTGAAAGATGTCTGAAATGGTATGACTGAAGAAAATCTATTTCTCTACGTTGCAATTCCCACACATTTTCAATACCAACATTGAAAGTGCCAAAGCTTGATGACAGGCCTAACTACAATTACAAAATACTGTCTTTCATGTTAACTGCAGCTTGCCAGGAACGATGGAATCTTTGCTTTCATGCTTTACCTTTTTTTCAAGAAGAATAAATGTAAAAGAATTTCTTCAAAAAAAACTACAAAATTCAGCAGTTTAAAAAGGGCTATGAGATAAATTCAGCAAACAAAGGCTACTGTCTAGCTTCCGCTTTATGTTGCCTCTGAAATCAATCCCACTCTTTGGTAAAATATGAATATTATTCAAAAATTGAATATGCACAAATTTTAAAACTACTTTGAAAGATTAACTTCATAACAAATAACAATCTAGACAATGTATTTCTATCATAAATTTGTATCCATAATTATTTATAATTCATAAATATACCTGTAAAATTAATATTCTCATCTTGACTTCTCTTTGGTCATATGTATGCACAGGGAAATTTAAGCATTCCGGTGTTTAATAATCAGTAAAGCAGATCCTGCTGCTATTGTATTCACTTTCATACCCTGCCCTTACTTTTTATTCACCATTCTCAACATTTTCTGCCCTTCCTGTGACCAGGTTCTTTCTTTGGTCATACTAAACTGCAACTTAATATTTCATAGGGTATGAAGGTAACTGGGAAGAATTGAATGTCTGGCTTATCTTTAATGTGGGAAAACTAACAATGTAATTCTGCTTAGTAAAGCTATTTAAGATTTTCAAGTAAATTGAACCTGCACTGATTACCAATCCAAGATAACAAGCATGGGGCTGGATGAACACAGCAGGTCAAGCAGCATCATAGGAGCAGGAAAACTCGACGTTTCGGGCCTAAACCCTTCATCAGAAAAAGGGTTTAGGCCCGA
>JAHRHZ010000014.1:62767347-62805228 GCA_024137785.1 Ginglymostoma cirratum
TCGGGCCTAAACCCTTCATCAGAAAAAGGGTTTAGGCCCGAAACGTCGAGTTTTCCTGCTCCTATGATGCTGCTTGACCTGCTGTGTTCATCCAGCCCCATGCTTGTTATCTCGGATTCTCCAGCATCTGCAGTACCTTTTATCCCTTACCAATCCAGTTTGAGAGTGATAACTCTAAGTTAAGAAACACAAGTGCACAAAAAACAGGATAACTGGCCAACAGTTTCCTATCTTCTGCTCCCCCTCCTTCCCACAAGAGTTTTACCTTAGCCATTTTCCAGTCCTCTGGGCCCCTCTCTGACTCCAGTGATCCCTGAAAGATCACCACCAATGTGTCTGCCATCTCCTTAGTTTTCTCCTTCAGAATTCTGGGGTATAGTCCATCTGTTTTGTGTGATTTATACACTTCCAGACATTTCAGCTTCCCCAATGCCTTCATGATGGCCAGTACACTCACCTCCGCCCCGACTCTCTTGAAGTTCTCGTATGCTACTAGTGTCTTCCACTGTGAAGACTGATGCAAAGAACCTATTCTTCTGCCATTTCTTTGTTCCTCATAACTACGTTTTCAGCCTCATTTTCCAGCAATCTACTGTCCAATCTTGCCTCTCTCTTGCTTTTTATATATCTAAAAAAATATTCTTGCAATCTTCTTTTATATTACTAACTAGCCCACTCTAATGTTCTATCTTCCCTCCCCTTACTACTTTTTTTAGTTACCCTCTGCTGGCTTTTAAAGGGTTTCCAATTGTTTTGCTTCTTGATAATTTTCGTCACATTGCATGCTTCCTTGTACATATAAAAATGAAAAGAGACTATTTATTTAGATTTGATCTAAATAAAAAACTCTCTGACTCTCACAAAGAAATTCATTCAAGAATTCACATACATGAGTAAGTTACAAAGTGAGAATAGATTATGTAAGTTAAAAATACAATATAGAAACATAGGAACAAGCAGTTGGAGTCAACAATAGATAACAAGGTGTAGAGCTGCAACCCTACTGATGGAGTCAACAATTCAGCCTTTGGAGACCACTGTGCCATTTAACATGATCATGGCTGATCTTATCTTGGTTTCAACTCCACTCTCCTGCCTGCTCCCCATAGATATTTATCCTGCTCTTCATCAGAAATGCACCTGAAATATCCCGAATGCACCTGAAGTGACCTTTAACTGGCTGACAATTGGAAATTTGGAGAAATAGTTGGTTACTCAGAGAACTACTGCCAAGATTCTTGTGGGGGTGAAGATGTTCTTTATTTCGCTCTGTTTTGTCACTCTGGCACACCTCACACATCCTCATTGTCTTCTCAATGTCATTGTTAATCCCTGATCAATACACAGTATTCTGGGCCAAGCATCTTGTTTGCTGTGTGCCCGTAACTCCTCAATGTGACTGTGACAAAATCTTCTGAAGAAGAGCTTTGGGAACAGGTGCCTGTTTCCCTTTGGAAATTGTACCTCTTGAAATATGTATTCATCTTGAACAGTCAAAAACGTTAGAGGATGCCTGGCACTTTTCGTATCATGTCAGGGCATCCTTCTATTATAAACTTTATTTTTCCTTCAGTTATAGATCTTTAGCTGTTCATTCCCAAAGATGGTTGCACTTGTGTTCCTCAGAATTCTTCGCATTGCCCTCTTAACTGTCCTCTCGGCAATTAGGGATGGGCAATAAATGCTGCCTGGCCTGTGACGTCCTCATCCCGTGAATGAATAAAGAAAAAAAAAGCACACCTTCCATTTCCATGCTGTCTGCTTGTGACTGTATTCAAATTTCGGTTTTCTTATTTGGATTTGGCAATCTGCTCAGTGTGTCCAAGGTAACCATTTGGTTAGCCAGTTTAGAAGCAGATATTAAAGTAGTGAGGAGCTGGGAAGGCTGCTGAAGGGTTTGGACAGGCTAATAGGGTGGCCAAAGAAGTGGCAGATTGAATACAACGTGGGAAAGCATGAGGTTATGTACGTTGGTAGGAAGAATGGAGGTGTAGATTATTTTCTAAATAGGGAAAGGCTTTGGAAATCTGAAGCACAATGAGACTTGGAAGCCCTAGTTCAGGATTTTTTTAAGGCTAAAATGCAGGTACAGTTGGCAGTCAGAAAGGTAAATTCAATGTCAGCATTTATTTCAAGAGGGCCAGTAATCAGACTTTAGAATGATATTGAGATTAGAAGCAGGCGAAATTGCCTTATAATTGGGATTTTGGGTTGAAACACTCAGCTGACGAGACAGTTTTGATGTTCCCTCATCAGAATCATTGTGTTTTGTAGCAGATAACTGCAGAGACATTCGTATTAACTCAAGCTATAGTGGGTTTCGATGGTCTCCTTTGTTCAGACTGCCTAAGGTAGACATCTCGTCTACTGCACTAGTCCTTTGTGTTGGCTCAGGGTTAGAATGTTCTTACAATGTAAGAAGAGTTACATTCCAGGAGGAGATAAGCTTTTGTCCTGATAATTACTGAAAATTTCTGGAAGTAATCACCTTGCTCATTCTAATTTGATAGCAACTGCTTAAAACAATTTTAAAAAGATTATAGTTTTTGAAAAAGTTCAGATGAATGTCTTCAGAAATCTGAAGCACAAAGGGACTGGGAAGCCTTAGTTCAGAATTATCTTAAGGTTGACATGTGGGTTTAGTTGGCTGTAAGGAAGGCAAATTCAATGTCAGCATTCATTTCAAGAGCGCTAGAATACAAGAGCAGAAATGTGCTGCTAAGGCTGTTTAAGGCTCGGGTCAGACTGCATTTGGAATATTGGGCGGCACACGGCTCGGTGGTTAACACTGCTGCCTCACAGCACCAGTGACCTGGGTTCGACAGAGCTGAATACAATTCAACCAGTCAGCCGTCACTTCTGGGAGTTTTAGAGATAAAAGGTACTGCAGATGCTGGAGAATCCGAGATAACAAGCATGGGGCTGGATGAACACAGCAGGTCAAGCAGCATCATAAGTTTTCCTGCTCCTATGATGCTGCTTGACCTGCTGTGTTACTTCTGGGAGTTTTATTCTTTTCTAAGGATTTGAGGGCCTTGATCAGCTCATCCAGGGATAAACGGTCATCCAATCTCTCCTGCGTGCTGTCGTCTAAGACCTCCGTGATAGAGAACAGAAACAATAAGGAGGCCGTGCTGTCTGTGGGCTTTGTGTCATACAGGTCTGGCATAAAAGGATTTGCTGATCCTCAGGATGTCAGACTGAGGTCAAGTTGTAAATTGTGGTTCTAGATTCTCCAGTTCCCTTGCATTTCTTCCAATAAAATGCAAACCACTATTACCTTTTTTTAAATTTCTTATCCTTCCTCCTCCTTGTGAGATTAACCTTTGTTATACATCTGTATGTTTTGTAGCCTGTTCCCAATTCATGTCAAGGTGAAATGGAACTTTAAAAATCTAGCTCCGAATGCAGAGGAATCAAACAACCATTGCACTGGCCTAGCCACAAGGAGTGATACACAATTTGGATAACAAAATTTGAACTAAAGATGAGAAAATAATTTCAGAGATAGTAGGAGCTGCAGATGCTGGAGAATCTGAGATAACAAGGTGTAGAGCTGGATGAACACCGCAGGCCAAGCAGCATCAGAGGAGCAGGAAAGCTGACGTTTCAGGCCTGAACCCTCCTCTGATGCTGCTTGGCCTGCTGTGTTTATTCAGCTCTACAGCTTGTTATTTGAGAAAATAATGATTTCTTTCTTGACGTACCAGTTGGCTGGATGGTGCTAGCATTTCTCAGATGGACTGGACACAGCTTCATAGAGAAAGATGAATACATCCTTCTGAAGTATATGGATGAAAATGAAAATATTTGTGGGAATCACAGGGGGGATCAGACACTTGCTTTTTAAACTTGTATCCCCTGGGAGTAAGAGACAGCAGAAATTATAATAGAGATGAGGAAATAGCAGAGACAATAAATAAAAGCTTTGGGCAGGATTTTTAGGTTTAAGGCAGGAATAGGGAGCCGATACTAATCTCACCGACTAATTTCAAAATGCAGACTTTGTCTCCAGATTGCCCAGAGGCAGGATATTCTGGAGCCTAAGCCCTGATGGACTGGATATGAACTAGCCATTGAAGTGGAAGTTGGTTGAGTTGAAAGTGGGCAAGTTAAAAGGCTAGCGTCCATTGTAAAAGAAAACTTGAGACAGTTCTTTAAGGTAATCAGCAGCTAACATTTTTTATATTCGTTTGTGAGATGTTGGTGACGCTGTCTGGGCCAACATCCATTGCCCATCATTCATTGTGAAGGTGATGGTGAGGTGCCTTATTGATCTGCTGCAGTCCCTGTGCTGTAGGTAGACTCACAATGCTATCAGTGAGGGAATTCCTGGATGTTGACCCAGCAACACTGAAGGGACTGCGATATATTTCCAAGTCAGGAACTTGTAGGTGATGATGTTCCTATCTGCTATATCTGCTGCCCTTTTCCTTCTAAACAGTAGTGCTTTTCAGTGTGGAAGGTGCAGTTGAAGGATCCTTGATGAAATCCTGCAATACATCTTGTAGCTGATGCACACTTCTATTACAGTGCGTCAGTTGTAGAGGGAGTGGATGTTTGTGGATGTTGTTCCCAACAAGTGGGCTGCTTTGTCATGGATGGTGTCAAGCTTTTTGAGTGTTGTTGGAGCTGCACCCATCCAGGCAGGTGGGGAGTACTCCATCACACTCATGACATGTGCCTACTAGATGGTTGATAAGCTTTGGGGAATCAGGAGGTGAGTTACTTACAACATGATTCCTAGCGTCTGACCTGCTCTTGTAGCCGTATTATTTATGTGGCTGGTCCAGTTCAGTTTCTGATCAATGGTAACCCCCAAGATATTGATAGTGGGGGTGTCAATGATGGTAATGCAATTGAATGTCAAGGGTTGATGGTTAGACTGTGTCTTGAAAGAGATGATCATTGTCTAGCACTTGTGGTGCAAAAAATTGTTTGCCTCTTTTCAGCCTAAATCTGGAAGTTGTCCAGGTCATGCTGCATTTCAGCATGGACTGGTTCACTACATGAGGAGTTGTAAGTCATGCCAAACCTTGCGCATTCATCAGTGAATTTCCTCATTTCTGACCTTATGATGGAGGAAAAGACATTTTTGAAGTAGCTGAAGATGGTTGGGCTTAGGACAATGGCCCTAAACAACCACTGTAGAGATGTCCTAGAGCTGAGTTATTGACATCCAATAACCACAGTCACCTCCATTTGCCTAGGTATGATTCCAAGCAGTACAGACTTTTCCTGAAGATTCCCAATGACTCTAGTTTGGCTGAGGCTCTTTGATACAACATCTATATATTTTGAACCTTCTGACCACATTAAACATCTCTCACCCTAGCCCCTAACTCCTAATGCACTCACTCTACCATTCCCTCACTCCTATGTCCCTCATCATCTTTTCTCATTTACTCATCCAATTAAGGAACAGAACTCACAAACCCACTTTAACAGTTGGAATCCTTGGAAAAACGCGTAAGTTTCTCCAGGTAAACAAAAAAGACTTAAGAGTTAAGAGTTAATGTTAACAGTGTGAAATACAGTTTGGCAGTTGGATTGCTGCCAAGAGATGATAAAAGCCCTTGGGAACATAAACAGATAAACAGACTTCAGAATTGTTATCACAAAGATCATATTTGTGATGATACTATGGCTGTAAGAGGTGTATTTTGGCCTTTTTTTAAATGAAGAAATGTTGAAACAGAGGTGCTGAGTGGTCTGCTCAAATCCAATAAATTAAACAGCTTGTGAGGCCTTGGGTTTTTTTTTAAGTTGGAACAATAGAAGCAATCTGAATGGATGGGGTCAAGCCCCCACGGAACCAGGATTTTTAGTTTTAGCTTTCAGCAGTTGCTGGGATCTTGAAGCTGGATGTGGAAACTCTTATTCCTCCCTCTGTTACAACTAAAAGCTGGGGGTCTCTTCCTGTTGCGAGAATTCCGTGTGAGACAATCTATTTTATTGAATTTGCCTTTACCAAGGGTGTGTCTATGGGATGTTACTATATTGAAATAGTTAATCAGTAGTAGTTTAAATAATTTTGTTAAGCATTTTGATAGAGTTATAGTTAAGCCAATTCTATTCTTTTATTTTCATTTTTTCCCTATTTTAACTGTAGTGTAAGAATAAAGCATGTTTAGCTTAAAGCCGAGTAGTTTGACCAATCAAATTACATTTGGAAAGCAACACATTACACCTTTCTGAATAAGGGTCCAGACCCAAAACATCAGCTTTCCTGCTCCTCTGATGCTGCCTGGCCTGCTGTGTTCATCCAGCTCTACACCTTGTTACCTTACACCTACCTTTATAATAAGAAAATGTAGGATCTAGGCTACTTTCTCACTATATTTTGAGGGTGTTTCGTCCGGTCCATAACAGACTGAATACATAAAAACAAAGGGAAAAAAAGTCTAAATAATTACACTTAGTTATCATAGAAAACTTATCGTTTCAAAAATGTGACCATTTTCTCCATTAGCTCCATTAACGTCCTCTACATCGGGGAAACCAAGCGGAGGCTCGGAGACTGCTTTGTGGAACACCTACGCTCGGATCGTGACAAATGACAACACCTCCCAGTCGCGAACCACTTCAACTCCCCCACCCAATCCCTGGATGACATGTCCATCCTGGGCCTCCTCCAGTGTCATAATGATGCCACCTGAAAACTGGAGGAACAGCACCTCATATTCCGCCTTGGAACCCTACAACCCAATGGTCTCAATGTGGACTTTACGAGCTTCAAAATCTTCCCACCCCCACTTCCTACCTACACTCACCTACTAGCTTCATCCCTGCCTCCTTGACCTGTCTGTCTTTTCTCCCACCTATCTGCCCCTCTCTCCTCACTGACCAACGCCCACCTCCACTTCCTACCTACACATACCTAATAGCTTCATCTCCGCCCCCTTGACTTGTCCGTCTTCCCTCGCACCTACCCGCCCCTCCCTCCTCACTGTCCAATCCCCACCCCCATTTCCTACCTACACTCACCTTCACTAGCTTAATCCCCGCCTCCTTGACCTATCTGTCTTCTCTCCACCTATCTGCTCCACTACCCACCTTCTATCACTGCTTCCCCCTCTCTCCATTTATTTCAGAGCCCCCTTCCCCTCCCCCATTTCTGAAGAAGGGTCCAGACCTGAAATGTCAGATTTCCTGCTCCTCTGATGCTGCCTGGCCTGCTGTGTTCATCCAGCTCCACACCTTGTATTCTCTATTAGCTTAATGTTTTCAATTTATCTGAAGACTATTTCAAATTTATAATATTGATCTGTTTCATGAACCCCAACCAATTGGCAGGATTAATTAATCTGGAAAACACATTAAGATGTAGTTACAACTTCTAATGACAGTATTGACATAACTAATTTTACCAAACATGGGTACAACTCATGCTACAGCATTGAATAATTAACTGCAACGAAGGCAAATACAATTACTTACCTATTCTCATCAACTATCCATGGCTTACACATCCATGCAGGTGACATAAAGCCTAATAGTTGCAAAAGTCTTGCTGACTCCAAGAAAATTAAAATCAAGCTTAACTGGGATGGAGTCTCAATGTTGTCCCTTGCCTGGTTCTTAGGAACAGGCTGATTCTAGGGCATGAGAGATAAAAGGTACTGCAGATGCTGGAGAATCCGAGATAACAAGGCGTGGGGCTGGATGACCTGCTGTGATTCTAGGGCATGTTCCTTCCTCCAGCCTCAGGAAAATGACTGAAGACAGGAATGGAGGCAGGACCTGCGCCACTCCAACTCAATCAATATTTTTTAGTCTCTCTTCCATTGGTGCCAATCGGACTCATGAAAATCTGCCTCTATATTTTTGTAGTCACCTTAGAAACTTACAACATAAGCATCCAGAAGTATAAGAAAAATCAGGATTTTGTGAAAATAAGAAACTTATGGAATAAAGAATTTAACTTTGTATTACTAGAGAAATAGTACTGGTCAAATGAAAGGGAATAAAACCTAACAAATGTCCTGGAACTGATGGCTTATACCCTAGGGCAACTACTAAGATAATGCAATAAATACTTTGACTTTAACTATAGAAACAGTGAACACTGTACACCTGAAATTAAAACAGATTACCATATATTATGGATCTTTTCAATGACCTATTCTTGTACTGAGTGAATTACACAGTGGTTACTGCACAGGAGGAGGGCATTTGACCCATTGGGAGTGTGCTGTCTCTAAATGTAAACTCATTTAGCTTTCAATATGGAATCTCACTGTCTGCTCTGGAATACATATCCGAGCCTTTGGATAATAGTCGAGAAACATTGCCACAATGCTACTAAAACACTCCTCAATTTTGACACGTGTAACTGTGTACTTTTAATTTTCTTGATCCTTTTGGTCCCTATTGGCTGAAAACAATTTACAACATGCACTGCAATAAGTCATAAAGGTTCCTTTGACAACCAACCTTCCAGCCAACATGTTCTCCTCTCTCCCCAGCTCTCAACCATGCTCCTTTCCTTCCTGCAATCGCCTCCTCTTCCACCAAGAGGCCTGCTCCTCAGCTGTGGCACTGAGCCATAGGCTTTCTCATGTGACCGTTAGCCGGGTTGGCTACCTGTCTGATAGGAAGGCTGATGGAAATGTTTTAGATGTGTCTAGCAGTATATGCCCGGGAAATCTATACTTCCAGATTTTTTGACCAGGTGAGTTCTTAGTAACACGGACTGCTCTCTCTCTGCTTTCCTACAAACAATGGGGCCATCACTGCAAATGTTATTGAATGATCTTCTACAACTTCAATCAGGGTAGGATGTGTTGCTTCTTTAACAAGAATTTTTTCCCATGATTAATTGATCTTTTTGCATTATTCTTAAATGAAATGTCATGGAGCAGAAATAAAATTTCAAGCATACAAGGGAAGAAAGCCTTTTGAGTAAATGATTGCTTAAAGTAGCTCAATGTGTGCGAATTTCTCTCTGGGTTGTTTTTCAAACTGTCATCATTTCAATTTCAATTTTGAAGAATTACTTGGAACACATCAATGGATGTGCTAAACGTAATGCACAGATGCCACTAAATCAAGCTGGCAGTAATCCAATATGAAGAAACAATATGCACTTGGTATTTAAGTGGTTGCCATTGAAAAGATTCCAGAGAAAACGTTACATATGTACAGTGAGTTATTTATCTCTGAGCGAAGTAGATCATCAACATTGCAGTGGGAAAGTTGGAATTAGATTTAAGGATTCCTTTGTCAACTTGCAATGCAATGTTCTTTTTATAAACATTGTATTTTACAATTCCTTAGTATTTTAAGTAGTTTTTTAAAGATATGGAATGTTATTGTCAGAAAGTCAGTTTTTTTCTCATGTGAGAGAGACACTATGAATTTAAGTCATGGCTGCCATGGTGACAGGCTGAATGCTTGTACACATTGAAGGCCAGTGTGAGGATATTTGATTGATACTCTTTTCAGTGTTTGAAGTCACAGCTTCACGTGGGCAGCTCTTCAGTACATCACACAGGGGAGCCTGGCTAAGTTTCATCCCAGGGTTATTCAATGACTGCTAACATGTATCTTCCAGCAGGGCTCACTCAACTTGACATCTTGACTGATTTTTCTTTTCCTCTTCCATATCTGAGCAGTACTGGTCTCAATTATAGCACTCCAGCTAAGATCAACATGTCAACGTATGCTGGAACTGAACCCATAACCTTCCTGGTCTGTGTGCTTCGCATCGCAAAATACAACAGTGAGACAGCACACAAATGATTTACCCTTTGGTCAGCCATGTTATTAACCCTGACATTGGGAAGCACTGAGGATCAGATGGACTTTAGTGTGCTGGTCCACCAGTTGCTTAAGATATCAGGACAGGTAGATAAAGTAGTTAAGAAAGTATATGGGATACTTGCGTTTATTAGCTAAGGCTTCATAATGGAAAATACTGAAGTTGAGTCTACAAGCTGAAGTAACAAGCATGGGGCTGGATGTACACAGCAGGTCAAGCAGCATCATAGGAGCAGGAAAGGTTAGGTTTCTGTGATGATGGGGATATGAAAGGATCAGGAGAAGTGATTACGGTGCAAAGATGTAAATAAATAGTCTTTGGAATGGAAAAAGATGTGCAGTTTGTTATTCATTTTCTTGTTTGCCCGATGGCAGATTTCCATGTAGTCTGATACAATCATAGAGGTTAAGATCAGGGAGACTGTGCTGGAACTGTATAACAGGCTACAGTTAGTGTTTTGTGTACAGTTCTGGAATCCACATTATAGGAGGGACGTGATTGTGTCGGAAAGGGTGCAGAGGAGATTTACCAGGATGTTGCCTTGGCTGGAAAATTTTAGGTATGAAGAATGATTGGCTAGTCTGGAATTGCTTTCTTTGGAGCAGAGGAGCTGAGGGGAGACATGTTTGAGATGTGTAAAATTATGTGGGGCATAGACAGGAAGAAACCTTTCCATTTTGTGGAGCAATCAATTACCACAGGGTATAGATTTGAGGTAAGGACCAGGAGGTTCAGAATGAATGTAGGAAAACTCTTTTCACCCAGAGGAGGATGGGAATCTGGAACTCACAACCTGTAACAGCGGTAGAGGCAGAAACACTCATAACATTGAAGAAATATTTACGTATGCACTTTCGATGCCAACGTATAAAAGGCGATGAGCAATTGCTAGAAAATGAGATTAGAATAATTAGCTCCTTGTTTTTGACCAGCACAGTCTTTTTCTGTGCTGTAGACCTCTCTGACACTATGTCTGTATCAGACTACATGCAAATCCACCATCGGGCAAACAAGAAAATGAGTTACAAACTGCACATGTTTTTCCATTCCAAAGACTATTTACTTACATCTTTGCAGCATAATAACTTCCCCGATCCTTTCATGTCCCCATCATCACAGACACCTACCCTTCTGCGATTGTAGACTACACATCAGCATTTTCTATTCTGAATCTCACATCCCACTGTCTAAACACTCCAAATTACTCAAAACATAGCCAGGCTTATCCTGTACCACTCATCCACTATCCCTAATCTTGTTGAACTACAGAAGATTCACATTGAAATGAATTTCAAAACTTTGCCATGGTCTGTAAATCTTGTCATGTCACACCATCTATCCTTACTGTCTGTATCTATAATCCTCTTCCAGTCAGCATCTCATCATCTCTTTACCCAATTATACTGGCAAAGCTTTCCACCACCTGTGTCTTAGGCTGGAATTTTCCCCTCCCAAGTCAGGACAGGAACAGAGGCAGGACCACAAATAAAAATGGCCCCTGCAGCTAGTCTACTGCCTCCATCCTGATTCAGAGAAGTTTCCTGAGGATTGGAGGGGTTTGGGGGTGGAGTTGGGGTGAGGCGGGTGCTGCGGAATGAACACCTAGCTGGTGCCTTGAGGTCATTATTGAGCTTGTTATGGGCTGACCTTCCAACCCACTAACATTATTATGAGGTAGACAGATCTTAGGGGCTCTCCGACAAGTTGCAACCTGACAGAAACATGGGTTACAGGACTGAGACAGTTCATCAATGTAAAAAGAATAAATATTTGGAAAAGAACATGCAGAGCATTGATCGCATTTTAATTACCAACCTTTCCCTAGTCTAATCTGGATGCCAATTCTCCATTTCCCCAAACCACTTTGAACATGAAGATCCTCTCAGATTGCCACACACACACACAGCAACTACAGATTTGATCCAGAACACAGGCCCCTTCCCTGGTAGCCTACTTCAATTCTCAACCTCGCAAAAAGAGAGCCATTTAGAATTCATTGCCTCTTGGTGCAGTTTCTTTTAAAGTGTATCATTTCACAATTAACTGCATTACACTGTGGGCCCCTTTTCATCAGTCTGTCAATGCTTTCTTAATGCTTGCTGTTCTCCTGATCATTATCTGCTGTGGTGCCAAGTTTCGAATCGTCTATAAACTTCAAATTATCCTTCCCATTTCCAAGACCCATGAATTCCCAGTATTCCTGAGTCTGCTCCCTGTGAGACACCACTGCATTCCTCCAGTCAGCAAAACAAACATTCATCATTTCTATCTGCTGTCAATCCTTTGACCAATTTTGTATCCAATTTACCAACATTCCCTTAATACCATGTGCTTCAATTTTCCAAGTAAATCTGTTGTGATGAAGTTATTTAAGTGATCAGTTAGAAGAAATAACAACATGTGTTTTGTTTGTGCTGTTTTTTGGCAATGTAGGTTATTTGAATTTATGGGCAGATTTGATGAAATTTTAGAAAAAGGATTTGACAACAAGTGTAAAGATTATTTAATTGCATAAAACTTTAGTGAGTCTGCAACTGGAGTACTGTGTTTAATTTGGTCTCTTTAACTACAAAGGATAGACTTTAAAATTTATTCTGGGATGCATGTATCACTGGCTAGGCTAAAATTTATTGTCCATCCCTAATTACCCTAAGAAAGTGGTGGTGAAGTGCCTTTTTGAACCACTGCAGCTCAATTAGTTTGGTACGTGCACAACGATGCTAGAGACCGAGTTCTAGAATTTTGACCCAGTGATAGTGAAGCCTAGATGGTGTATGCCTTGAAGAGAAATTTGCATGTATTTGCTGCCCTTCTTCTAGATAATTGCAGATGTGGGTTTGGAAGTTGCTGTTGGAGGAGCCTTGGTGAACTTCTGCAGAGAATTTGTCTAGGAGAAAGTACACACAGCTGTTACTGAATGTTAGAGGTGGACGGAGTGAATCTTTGTGGATGTGGTGTCATTCAAGCAGGCTGCCTTTTACCTGGATGGTTCCAAGCTTCTTGAGTGTGGTTAGAACTGTACTCAGCCAGATAAGTGGGGAGTTGTCCTGACTTGCACCTTTAGATGGTGGACAGGTTTTGAGGAGACAGGTGCTAAGTTAACTTGAATTTGAATGAATTTTATTATCACACATGTTTGGGAAAGCACAGTGAAAAGTGTTTTGGTACCACAATTTGGTACCATTTTGGATGACAAAATGAACAAAAAGTAATTACTTAAGTAGTGCTTCAATTTCTGTTCAATTGACAGAAAAATGTAAAGGCAGGGAAGTAAGAAATAATGTTCAACTTTACAGTCCTTCTTGTCAAGCAAGGCTCTAGATTTTCTTAAGGTCTCCAGGGTTTCTGTAAGGTGTCTAAGTCTCTGGGCAGCAATGAGTCCCCATTCCGGGATCAGCCGGTGTCCCAGGATACCCAGCTCCACTGCTGCCACCTCACCGACATCACTAGGAGCCCCAGTCTGGGCCCACCACACAGCCAAACCTGCCGCCACCTCACTGACATCACTAGGAGCCCCAGTCAGGGCCTACCACACAGCCAAACCTGCCGCCACCTCACCGACATCACTAGGAGCCCCAGTCAGGGCCCATCACACAGCCAAACCTGCAGCCACCTCCTCACCGACATAGGTAGGAGTCCTCGTTCCAGGCCTACAGCAACCATGAGCCACTGCTGAAGCTACCAGGATTCCTAGCCTCTGACTGGCTCTTGTGGCTATAGTATTTATGTAGTTGGAGTAACCCCCAGGATGTTGAGAGTGAGGGATTCAGTGATGATAAAGCCATTGAATGTCAAGGAGTAATGATCTGATTCTATCTTATTGAATATGGGCATTGCTTCGCACTGCTGTGATGCAAATGTTACTTGCTACTTGTCAGCCCAGATCTGTAAACTATTTTTTGGAATTCTAATCTAAATTGCCCCAGTTTGTCTGGGTTTGCAATTTGTCCACCCTTGTACATGAGTTGAAGATCTGAGCAAGCTCTCTCTGTCTTAATAATGAACAATCTTGACTTTAAATGCTTCTGTGGTACTACCTTCTTTGAACTGGAGCATATCAGTCTAATGCCCCTTTACCTTCAGTTGGATGCCCCATGCCAGTGGAGAATACAGACATCAGCTGCCATGCCATCTCTGAATGAACTAAGACCCCCGTTCAGTGTGCAAATTAAAATTTGCTTTGTTGCAACTGACTATCACATCCACAAATCTGACATTGTCCCCGGCATCACCTATTTTTCAGGCAGTACTGGATCCAGTTGGTCTCCTTTTAAGTTTCTGAGCTGAGAACTTTAATTTCTGTGGCATGCTGTTCTAAAATAGCCTCTGAAATGTCCAATAGTGATGATAATCTTTGTTTATGGTGAATAGCCCTTGCTCTTCTCCTATGACACCAGGGACAATAGCAGCTATTATCCCCTTCCCTTTTTCCCCCTTTGCTTGTCAGCCCGAAAGTATGTGGGTCTACTGGTCACCAGATTGTATGTGTGTTCAAAGACAGATATGGAGCAAGTCTTAGCAACCAGATCCTTTTATGGCACTATATATAATATACACGTAGCAAAGATGGCCCTTTACAGTGAATTCTTCTGCACATTACCTATCACATGACATGGCATCATCAAGAGTGATGTCATCAGCTATTCTACCGATGACCTATACTGCACTAAATCCAAAGCCATTCATATCTGCAGCCTTAAAGGTTTTGAATGTTGCAACTGATGTCAGGCTAAACAATTTCCTCCATCAATGCTAATAGCTCAAACCCTTCCTGCTCAGATAGTCCCAGTAAAAACCTTTCACATATTAGTAACAGAGTCATGTGGTGGGCTAATGTAACCTCCCCTAAACCTCTCACTGACCCAAACCCACAAACGAGAGGAGAATTCAGCCTGTAATGTAACATGAAAGGTCAAATAGACTCCTTGCAGTTTTACTTCATTGACCTCTGGGATGAGAAGAAAGAATCTGCAGAACATTTCTCAGAATATCAAATAGGTTATGCAGAGGCTCCATGGGTGTATCACGTATGGAAGGAGTGGAACTGATGGCTGAAGTGTATTCTCTTTTTTTTATCATTTTATATGCTCTGACAGTTCTACTCTGCACAACTGAGGTCCCAGCATTACTTTTGGTGTCAGAAGATCAAAGAAATGACTGATATCCAACAGCTGCTCCACTTTTATCAAATCTAGTATATTATATCTCAGTACAGAAGGAATTCAAGAAAGCCTGCTATAAATAAACTTGATAGCCAGAGACCCAGTGAGTGGAGTGCACATAAAGTAAAGCTCTCTGTAGTGTTTTAATCATGCTGGATTTTCTAGACTAATACTATTTTGCCATCTGGATTTCTTTGTAAAATAAGAATTATGACTACAACTCAGCACAAGGTAATGACTGCGATTCATTTACAGATGTAGAGTAGTGTTTAATCACATCCTGTAATCTGATCTAAAGCAGACAGTGACAGCTGTTCTCACAGAATTGATGAACTGTACACATCACAGATCACTGCTTGGCTAAACTCAATACTGGTACATGCAGACAAGTTTCAACAGTACTGAAAATAGCTTAAGACAGTGTTAAATAGCGAGGATCTAATGTCATGGAATTACCTGCCTGTAAAATACCTGTTCATCTTCATTACACCAGCTTTTGCAGACCAGAAAACTCCAAATAGGAACTGACAGAAATAATTGACATATCTGTCAGTCTAACAACACAAATGTTTCCTCATTCAGCAAGTGTCAGAAATTTGATGTAAAGTGAACTGAGGCAGTGAACAAAGTGAATTTAATTTTACGTAGCGAAGGAATAACGCACCTGAATTGAAACACCTGCAAATATGCTAATAGTTCAATGAGGGTTAGCAATGAGCTACATCGAAATAACACATTTTATACAAGCATTGCAAACTATGACTTTCTAGGAGATTATCGTGCACAATTAAAACTTGTGTGACAGCCCAAATGTTGTGGGGAGTGTTGAACAATACCTTTATTAAATATGTTGTCGTTAACTACTTGTTTACTGAAAATTGTCAACAGAAATGCAGCACTGATCTGCAGTATCTAAATGGAGCAAAAAGGAAATACTGATCTGAATTTACTGTGTATGTAAAACTTGGCCCAGTGGATGACATTCTCACCTCTGAGTCAGCAGGTTCCAATTCTACTATAGCAATTTGTATGTATAATCTAGATTGACACTTTCGTGAAATATTAAGGGTATGCTCCATCGAACCTTTTCCAATGCCTCAGTATCACTCACCATGCGAAGAGACCAAATCTGAACTCTGGAAGTACATTGAGGAACCAGACTAAGTTATCAGTACATTTTCAAACTGAGCTCACATCTAGCAATGCTTCATAGAGGGAATTGATTTTCAAAGTATTTCCCCTTTAACATCCTTACAGAAGGTTTCTTGCTTTAACATTTAAATTAAGTATAGCACCTTGAACAAAGCAATGCTGTCTGTGCTGGACAAGCGTCTAAACCATTCCACCAAACGCAGAAATCTTTTCCTTTTATCCTTGTTTCAATGTCACCTTATGTAGGATATCCATTAGCATATTGCTCCATATCAGAGCGACTACAATTTGCACTTCACAAAGCCATATATCATTAGAATTTACAAAATATAAATGAATAACCACCTGCTTTGTATTGTTTAATACAATTACAGGACTATCTTCTAAAAAAATCATGCTATTTGACATAGTACTTCATCACAACATGATGAATGCAAGGCACAGGCACGTTTTGTCTAATTGCTTAATGTGATGTTAAATGTATTGACATGGTTTCCACTTCCAAAACCTAGTCTTCTAGTTTGAAATTTCTTTTAAAAGCATAATTTTACAACAGTTTTCATTAATTAAGACACATTGACAACAATAACAGTTTATATTGATAGTCTCCTGTAACACACTGAAACAGCCTAAGGCACTTCACAGGAGCATTGTAAAACAAAGTATGAAACCAAGCCACATCAAGAGTTCTTAGATTGGATGTCCAAAATCTCAGTTGAAGAGGTGGGTTTTAAACAGTTTCTTAAAGGAAGAAAGCAAAAAAGGGGTGATGGAGAGACGCGGGGAGAGTATTCCATTGGTCTAGGCTTAAACAAAAGGTAGAGGTGGAGCAAATACAATTTTGGATGCACAAAGTGCAAAAATTAGAGGAGTGCCAATATCTCAGAGGTTTGTGGGATTATAGACGTAAGGAAAGATAAGGTCTGAGAGGATTTGAAAACAAGGATAACAATTTAAAGTCAAGACTTTTCTTTACCAGGATCCAAGCTGACGTGAGCATGAGGGTAACAGGACTTGCTGCAAGTTAAAACACGGTCAGTAGGATTTTGGATGTTCTCAAGTTTACGTTAGACAGAATGTGGGAAAGCAGCCAAGAGTATGTTTTAATAGTCAAGTCTACGGGTATCACGGGCATGAATGATGTGTTGAAAGATCACTGTATCTTATTATTATTTGGAAACATGGGTTCTAAAGCATACAGAACCATATATAGCATTAAGTTTGAACTGTATTTCTATATTGTGTATATTAAGAAGAGAAGGACCTAATTTAAATTCCATTTTTAGGTTCAGAGAGGGATGTTGGGATGCCTGAAATTTTGTTTATGTGCGCAGTGGTGGCAGCAGGGGAGGAAGTGTTCTGGCTCTCTGCCCATATGCTCCTGCTCATCATGTTGGCTGCATTATTGTTTGTATTATTTTTGGTTTTATTTCTTCATTTCTGTTTTGAATCAAAGTTCATCTGTTCTTTTTTTGTGGCTGTGGTGGAAGAAGGTGGTTGCAGGGGCCTGCTGTGTGAGCAGCAGCGTGGTGGATCCAAATATCAGTTCCATGTGGCTGCAGTGGCCACAGCTTTATCGAGGCACCATGATAACCATGAATCCATTGTCAATTGTCAGAAAAATCCACCTGGTTCACTGATGTCCTTTCAGGAAGGTAACTGCCATCCTTACCTGGTCTGGCCTACTTATGACTCCAGACCCACAGCAATTAGGGATGGGCAATAAATGCTGCCTGGTCAGCGACACCCTCATCCCATGAATGAATAAAAGACTCACTGTCACTTGTAGTTATGAACATACAGTGAGATGTGTATAAGTAGCCACAATTTGGCACCATTTTAATTAGAGAAATTATGAAAGGAAATAATTGAGACAAATTTAGGACAAAGTTTATATTTTGTTTCCTCCTCAGCAATCTGCAGTTATGGATTGGCTATGGGATGCCACTGCCAAAGCTGCTCCTGAGGCCACCAAAGCAAAGATTTCTGGACTGGACCCACTATGCTGCCACTGCTGAAGCCGACACTGAAGCCACTGCATTGCCACCATTGCAAGGAGGTACAGACTGGAACCACCAAGTCACCGGCACTGAAGCCGTCGCTCAAGCTGTCTCCGCTTCAGAGGTGTGTTATAACATCTCTGAACAGGTCAATTAGAAGTAAACAAAAAAAAACGAGGCAGCTAATTCCCTCATCACAGACACCTGCAAGTAGTAATGTAATGATGACCAAATCCATTTTGTGTTACTAATTGAGGAATAAGTATTGGCTGTCTTCTAGAATAGTGCCATGAGATCTTTCACATCTACAAAAGCAGAGAGATGGGACATCAGTCTCATCCAAAAGTCACCTCCTGACTCCTCAAAGCCTGTCCATCATCTACAAGGCACGAGTCAGGACTGTGACAGAATACTTCCCACTTGCAAATTCAACCGCATTCGAGAAACTTACCACCATTAAGAATGCTTGATTAGCAAGACAGTCTTTTTGATTAGCGCCACTGCCACCTCCTTAATGCCTAACTTCATTCATCACCCGTGCATCATGCCTGTGTTGTGTGGCACCTAAAAGATGTACTATAGCACTCAAAGGTTTCATTGACAACACCTTGCAAATCCCGAACCTCTATTACCTAGAAGCACACGGACAGCACATGCTTGGAATTATGTTGCTGTTCCTTCACTGTCATTGAGTCAACATCTTGGAACTTCCTAACAAACAGCACTGTAGGTATACCTACATGGCATGGACTTCAACTGTTCAAGATGGTAGTTCACCAGGCTCCCAAGGATGATAAATACAGGTTTTGCCAATGGCAACGCTAAAAAATTAAAAATAAATACTTAGCAGGTTGGCCACTCTGACTTCTCTTATTTGGGATTCTCAAACTCAGATTATTCATAGAACCCATACAGTGCATAAAGAAGCCACTCAGCTCACTGAGTCTGCACAGACCCTCTGAAGAATTTCCCAACCACTCCATACGGAAATTTTACCATGGCTAACCCACCCAATCTTCACACCCGTAGACAAGAGGATGCTTCATCTTGTGGGATCTAGGCAGGTCAGTTTAACAATTAGGAGCTTCCCAAATTACATAGAGGTGAGGAGGAATTTCTTCTCCTCGAGGGTTGTCGATTAGTCTTTGGAATTCTATTCCGTAGAGAGCAGTGGAGGCTTGGTCATTGAATATGGTGGATTATCGAGTTTGGGGTCGAATATGGTGGCGATGCAGGTAAGAAAGTGGAAGTGAGACCATATTCAGATCAGCCATGAACTTATTGAATGGTGTGGTATGAACATTCGCAAGACTAACCTATTCATTGCTCCTACTTGTTACAATCTTTTGAACCAGACACGAGACAGTATTTCAGTTTGTAGAACAAGGTCGAAAGTAACAAAGAGCAGAGGAGAAGACTGGGCTACAGTGTCAGCAGAGTGATAGTAAGACTACATGAACAGAAAAGAGCATGACGGTGTCTAATTTATGCGAATAATAATGAAAGCGGTAATGACGGGCTCTGATTTGTCAGGCATAGAAACATTTTGATCGAAAAGCTAGTTTGGGAATTGAAGGTCAAGATGTGTAAACAGAAAATGAAAATTCTTCTTTAAAATGGAATTATCTGATACAATGAGTGAAAATATTGGAAGCTAATAGAAGTTAGTAATTTTGCTTCTGTAATGGGGATTCTGGCCCAACCATCTGTTACTATTATCAATGTCATTTTAATCATACCCCTAGGCAATCAGTCATAGTTGAAAACATTCAAGCTGGCCAAACTGGATGTCAATGTCCAATCTACTGTGTCAAATTCTTGATGGCTCATAGTACCATAGCTCCCAGCATATTTAACATTTCCTGGGTCACTTCATAAACCAGCTGTGAACTGGTTCTAGCATAAACCTTCTTGCCCCATCTGCCTGTTGCTTTAGTATCAATCCCAGTTTCTGATCCCTGCCTCAGTCATTGCACCATTTTGTTAGTACAGCCTAGTTTTCATTTTTTTTTAGTCAGCAAGCAAAGAAAAACGGGAAAAGATGAAAAGGGAAGAGTTGAATGAATAAGAAATGAATCAAAACTTCAAGGGCATGTTTCATGATGATTAAAGAGATAAATTGAACTGAACAAACTAATGAGCATCATGAAATGATGGGACAGTAATGTAACATATGATATAAGTTGGGAGATATAATTATAGCTGAGATATTTCATGACATTTTATATTGTATAATAAGAGTATAATTAAGCATAACAAGCATGTAACATTCATACACAGTGCTGCAACGTCATTTTAGCAAATTTAGGGAGTGCTTATTCAAATACTTGTAATTCAATAAAATTATATTACACTTAAATTCAGATCTTCTCGAGTAATGTTAATGGATAGTCCAATGTATGAAGCATCATTCTGATGCTGACCTGCTAATCTGTCCTGCCTCTTTAAAATTACTGCTCAAGTCCTTATTTCCGGTATAGTACTTTCCACCATGGAGCTCTGCAGGTGGAGGGTTTTATCAGAAAGCATCAACAGGCTCCCCCCATGATACTCCATCTGTTACAATTAAAAGACAGAAAATCCAGATAGGTTCACCAACAATTTCCCCTTGTGTGCTCCCATTAGGCAAGACTTCTTTGTGGGAATAAATTTTCATGAAATTAGGCTTATATTCCACAGACAAAAATCCATTTACTTTCAATACCAACTACTAAACTTCAAGCTTCAGGGCAATGACCAACGTTACTTCTCTCTTTCCAAGAGTGGTTTTCAACTGCTAGAAATTGTATAATTTCTCATGCATGGTATCTGAAATTTAACATAATACAATGTCTGCAAGGTGACAGGTATATAGTAGGACAAGTACTTAATTTAAACTTGTGGTGCTGCTTGTGTGGCATGGAGACTAGGCAATTGTGTAAGGGCAGGAAATAGGTATGGTTTAAGAAAATAAATTATTATGTTGTTTATTGGCTGCTATGTAAGTGAGAATGTTGGTTAAATGATCATAAAATAGATAAAATAACAGAAAATTTACACAGAAATCAGAATTAAACCAATTGAAAGTTGAGATTTGATTATATATGAGCAGGTTTAATTTTTTTAACATTTAGGTATACAGGAGATAAGTAGAACATGTTACTCAAAAGGAAGTTGTTTATCCAGAGGTATTTCTAATATAATATAAATTACACACACATTTTGATGTCATTAATTTGGCCTGAGTTTTCCACTCACTTAATGGGAACTTTTCACAGATCTATCTCTGAACATGCTGCTGCTGGCTGTCATCTTTCTCCAAATTAGCTTTGCATTAGCATTCCCTATTTGCTTCCGACTTCTGTTTCTTCATAGCATTTTTTTTTGTTACACTTCATTTCATTAAATTAGACCGACTCCCCCAGCTTATTTTGATATTGCATGCTCCTCAAAGCCCTCAATCTGTTCCACAGGCCTTAATAATGTAAAAAATAGGAGTAGGAGTAGGTCTGCTCTGATATTTAACAAGATCATGGCTGATCTGATATGGTTGGTCTCAATGGCTGGTCTCAATTCAACTCTACTTCCTGTTTTCTATCACTTTTGACTCTTTTTAATAGATCAAAAATCTGCCTATTTTAGTTTTTGATGTAATCAACTACTCAACCTATGCTGTAAATGGCTGACTGATAGCTGAATTTCTGTCTCATGGCCAACTTTATCAGGTCACCCCTTATTTTGAAGCTAGACCGAACTTTAGATTCTAGCATGAGGGAAACATCCTTTCAGCATGTTCAGACTCCAATACGAGTAGATGGGGCGGCAAAGAAGGTGCATGGCATGTTTGGCTTTGTTGGTCAGGGAATTGAGTACAAGAATCAGGATGTCAAGTTGCAGCTTTATAAGATTTTGGTTAGGCTGCTATTAGAGTATTGCATTCTATTCTGGTCACCATGTTATAGGATGGAGGCTTTAGAGAGGGTATAGAAGAGGTTTACCAGGGTGCTGTCTGGATTAAAGGGTATGAGCTAAAAGAAGAGGCTAGAAAAACTCAGGTTGTTTTCTCTGGAGTGGTGGAGGTGGAGGGAAGACTTGATGGAAGTCTATAAAATTATGAGATGCATAGATAGGGTTGACAGTTGAAATGTCTAATACCAGGAGGCATGCATTTAAGGTGAGAGGGGATAAGTTCAAAGCAGATGAGAGAGGCAAGTTTTTTTACACAGTGTGGTCGGTGTCTGGAATGTGCTAGCAGGTGTAGTGGTGGAGCCAGATACGATAGGGGCGTTTAAAGGGCTTTTAGATAAGCCCATAAATTTGCAAGGAATAGAGGGCTATGGACCACAAGCAGTCAGAAAAGTTTAGTTTAATTTGGCATCATGTTTGGCACAACATCATGTGCCAAGGATCTTTTCCTGTGCTATACTGTTTTAAGTTCAATAATATCACTGCTCATTCTTCTAAACTCCAGTTTTATATATAAGCCCAACATGTTCCTCATGACACAAGCACTTCACCTGGAAATAATCCTAGCGAACCCTCCCTAAACTACTTCTAATGCCAATGTATCCCTTCTTAAATAAGGAGACCAAAACCATACTCTAGATGTAGTCTCACCAGTGTGCTGTATGGTTGGCAAGATTTTGCTAAATTTACACTCGATTCCCCCTTTCAGTTCCATTTGCCTTCCTAATTACTTGCTGCAAGAGGATACACAGATCTCTCTGTACTGTAGAATTCTTTTTATTGAATATTCTGTTCTTCTATTCTTCCTACCAAGTTGATTATCTCATATTTTCCCACATTATATTCCAAATGGCAATTCTTTTGCCCACTCATTTGACCTACTTACTGCAGGGAGCCACTCGCTGAGCTGTTTTCAATTATGGAAGAGTATCTGAGCCCAATACAAAGTAATGGGCAGCTACTGCCTATGATATTGGAGGTCATAATGGCGCTGAATTTCTAAGCCTCAGGATTTGTGGATTTTTAGGCATTATCGGTAGGACTTCCATAGTCTCTGGCTTATTGCTGAATCAAGGCGGTTATCAATGGCATGGTCGAAAGGACCAGTCAATATCTGGAGGTTCACACTGAGCCAGATAGTCAGGCTAAGAGGGCTGTAGAATTCCGTGCTGATTAACTATCTACCTCTTGCTATCTGCCTTGGGAGCAAAATTCTAGTCATCCATGTCCATTTGGGTGTGTTCCAAACTCATGGCCATTACTTTTATTTTCCCCATTTACCCTCTTCTTTGTCCATTCCCCCACTTAACAGTGAGTTATGTTACCGCTGATTGCTCAGCTGTTAGCCAATTTACCTCCCTCATTCATAGCCTAATATTTTGCTTTCTTCCTGCCTTTCTGCTAAACCGCCATCATCCCTGCATTATCCTCACTTTAATAAGGCTACGTCTACCCTCTGAACCTCTCTTAATTTCTTCCAAATGGCCCATTGAACAAGCCCAACACTTGGTTTACTAACTTCAATCCAATTTCACAAAAGACATGGAATATTTTTTCCCAAAATTGATCCTCGCTCAGCTGTTTTATTTCCATTAATTGTTGCAACCAAATTCAATTTCCACTCTAACAACAATAACAACAACAGCCCCAGATAAAGCAAGATCTTTTGGATCCCTAGTCAATTACTTACTTCATTCAATTTTCTGCCATGTCTTGCCCATTTACAAATGTATAATGAATTACATTTTACATATAATCTTTCACAGTCTTTTTAAAACATGTGCATCACATTTTCTAAACGCAGTGTTTGTTTATCCTATGGAACCCCATGTGCATCAAAATTAATTAGTTAAATGCCAGGCATAAATAAATGATAACATAACATTTTATTAATTGGATTCAATGCATCGCAATACAGGATTTTGGTAACTTGGGACAGTCAATGTTTTGTACAGAAGATCCAAACGTTCAATTTAAAATTTTGCACTATTTTCTAATCAATGGGTTCAGCACAACACAGATAGGGTCGATTCCTTAAATAGATGACTAAAAATGAGTGCATGCCTTTGGTGCAAACTGAACCTGGATGTTTAGAAGATAGTATAATCAGAATATATTGAAGAAAGGGATCAAGACAGCGTGAATGAAGGTTAGACTCAAAATGTTTTATCAATGCATGCTAGGCAGAATAGGAGGCCAGGCAATACCACGATATATCCAAGGCCGTGGTGTATAAATGTTTTGCCAAGGGATTAAAGGGTGGAGAATATTTCATTTAAGTCTGACAGTGATAGAATGTTTCTGACATTTTTTCTTTTCACCATCTTGACATACAAGGATAATCTAAACACATAATTTTGAGATTCCCAAAGCAAACAGCTTTTCAGCATTTTCCTGAACTAGTGGATTATTTGGTAGTGCTCTGGACTCGTGAAGCTGAGTTCTCATTCGGGGCTGGAGGCCCCAACCTGCATTCGACAGTAGAGGTGGTTTGTAATGAACAGGCCAGTTAGAAGCCAGGATGCGTATTTGACATCCACTCAAGAACGGGGCGTGCGCTCCCAAGACTGAAGGACCAATAGGAAGCAATTCAACATTAAGAGACTAGCAAACCCCCAGCTGGGTAGGTAAGAGAGAGAGAGGTAGCCTCAAGATGGAGGAATACTCCAAAGAGCTTTTATAATTTTTTAAAAAGGCTGCAGGGCCAACATAATGGAAGGGCAAACACTCCATTGGATGGCTGATGGCTACAGCTCACGGAATCAAAGAATTGTTACCCCCAGTGCAGAAGGAGGCCTTCCAGCCCATCACATCTGCACTGGCTTTCTAAGCATTTTGAGTTCTTGCAAATAGTCTGTCCTTTTCCTGTATCCTTCACATAGGGCTAAACTTTATGAAAATAAAAAGTGCTGGAGATCACAGCGGGTCAGGCAGCACCATAGAGAGAGAGCAAGGCAACGTGTTGAACCTAGATGATTCTTCATCAGAGCTGATGAAGAGTCACCTAGACTTGAAACGTTAGCTTGCTCTCTCTCCATTGATGCTGCCTGACCCATTGTGATCTCCAGCACTTTTTGTTTTCAGTACAGATTCCAACATCTACAGTAATGTGCTCCTACTATGGCCTGAAATTCTTGTTCTTCTTTTAGCTAAGTTTGAGTTGCATTGAGTTGGATGGTTTGATGTTGGGTTAATGGTCGATGGTGGAGTTGGATGGCTTGTCATCATGAGTTCTCTTGCTGGATATTTTTAAACTGAACTTGTTAATTGCCTACGCTGCTCCTACGGTGTGTCTTCTGTCAGATTTACATTCCATTTTACTATGCTGTCTCCTCACAACTTACCACTCAAAGGGCATCCAACAAAACACCAGCTTTCCTTAAGGCTGCAATGAGACAAAAATGAGGAGAATGCATGACATGACATCTGCATCCAGTCTTGCACTTGTATTCAGTGTTGCCCTGTTTGATCAAGGGCATGTCCATGAGATGTTGAAGATCGGGAAGATAGCACTACAGTTCACTGACAGGGATCTGGAAGTTCTCTCTTTGTCACTTCATGCTTAGTCTATCTTTGCCACTGCACCCAACTCCTTTGAAGGTTTTTGCCCCACCACTCTCATTGTTGATGCCAACATCCTCCCTCACTCACTTTCACCCCTCGGACTCTCGTACCACTACCCCTGTATGGCTTCTGCACTGCCTCCTCAATCCTTCAGCAGATCTCTCCACCTTTCCCCAACATGTACCAGTACTAACAGCTGTGTCACCCATTGTCATGTCACTCATTCTCCCCACTTTTATTTCTTTGCAGGCGAAGGCAGCCCCTGGTGGTGCGGAGAGGTCCTAGATGGTCACCCTGCCAAAGCTCCAGGGTTAACGGCCTCCATATCAGGTAAGCTCCCTCTACCCCAGCTTGGAACCCAAGGAGATGTAGTGGGAGAGAAAGAAGAAAACAAGCTGAGAATGAAGTAAACTGTCCTTTTTTTTCAAAAATTACACATAAATGGTGCTGCCTGGAACTTTTTGGCATCTGCTTTTGAGTCTTTCTGTGTGGGTGCTCAACACATGGTTATACCAACTGACAGCAGTTCATAGATTGAGGGATTTGTACAGAAATGACAAAAGCAGCTACAATCATGGGGAACAATGTGTAGATATGACTTTCTGTGCTGTTAGCATCTTTGGACTTCATGGATGAAAGTCTGCAATGTTTGGATCCCTCTTTGCACATACATGGAACAGACAAAGAGTTGTCCAGCAGTGGCTGTGCCAGGGGAGTGCCACCTTCAAAAAAGATCAATGCTGTAGAATGGCCAGAGAGTATGTATCCTATAAAACTCTGTGCTAGGCCTTTCAGGGGCTCTATGATATATGGTGGTCTCCTTAATGGCCCTGTGTGGAGAAACCCCCATGCTCACAGGTTGAGTCATTTACCCTATCCACTCCCAGTGTGGCCACAGCCATTTCCTTCCTACTGCGCCCTTTCAATTTCCAGAGTGATGGAAGGCAACAGTAAGCATTCATCCTTCTCCAGCAAATTACAGCTTCAGCATAACTGTGTCATTGAGCTCCCAGATATCCACTTCCACTTCCTAGCAACCCATCCATCAATCCTAAAGGATTCACAATTCCACAAGCCCCCACCACCCAATCCATCAACATTCACCTACACTGACCTAGGTATATGAGGTTAACATGCCAGGTCAGTCACCTAGCCCCTTGAAAGCAGGGTGCTTCTGACTGATGGCCAACACCACCACCCTCATTATACCTTTCCCAGCCATGCTTTGTAGTATCGCTGCCTTCGAAATCCTGCTGTACTCACCCTGCACTTCAAGATTGCACTGCGACCTTGTCCAGACCCAAAGACTCCAATCCAGAAGTCTAAACTGGCAAGACTCAATTGCTTGGCTACAGTCACTATTTCATCCCCAGAACCTGTCCTCAGACTGAGGAAGGGTCACCGGACTCAAAATGTTAACTCTGTTTTTCACTTCACAGATGCTGCCAGACCTGCTGTGCTTTTTCCAGCAACTTATGTTTTTGTTCCTGATTTACAGCATCTGCAGTTCTTTCAGTTTGTATTCTGCTGGCATATGGAACAGATGTAAGATTAATGTAGCACACTGCCATATAGGAAGATGTACTTCCCCAAGACTGAGGATATTTATAGCAGCAAAGCAAGCTGTCATGTTTCCAGTTCTCCTCAAATAAAAAGTGCCCAGAGTCAGGAACAAGGTGGGAAGCTGGTATGCTGACCAGTTATGGAAAATTCCAGGTCCACTTACCTCAGATCATACCTCATCATGTTAATGAAAAATCTAAATGCTCACTAATTTACTGCAAGAATAATGTCATAATGTTTGAGAAAAAAATCTGCCTTCAGTACTCATGTTTTATTAGCTGCAAATACATTCCTGCATTTACATAGGACTGTTATGAAGATTTTCTGAATGAAATTTTGAATGAAATGAAATTTTCTCAAGAAGGATCTAGGCCCGAAACGTCAGCTTCCCTGCTCCTCTGATGCTGCTCGGCCTGCTGTGTTCATCCAGCTCTACACCTTGTTATCTCTGTAAAAACAATCTGATTTTTTCTCTGAAGTGAGCTCAAGCAACCAAGATCAGCAGTTATCTGGAACCATGTGATTCCTAAGGAATGTCTTGTTGAAAAGAAGTTTCATTGTGTCTTTTAATTGTCCTTTGAGCAAAAAGTATCCACAATCCATCAAATATCAGTCCACAAAAAAAATTAAATATACATTAGTTTATTTGAGAAACCTTCAAATGACCCTAATGTATTACAAATCAAAAGGGAAGTATTAGGGAATTCAATGGAAGTCCGGAAGAATTGTCACAAATTTTTGTTGGTATCCTTTAAATATAATTGAAGGCTAAGCATTATTGGCAGCAATTGAAAAGGATGTCGACCCTATGCCAAATCCCGGGGTTGATTTAGTTTTAATCTTAGGAGGAGGCAGTCTTCACCTCTACATACGCAACAGCAAGGTCCACCATGAATCCGCAGATGCAGTTAGTCCCTCCAGCAGGATGACCTAGGCCGTTATCAAAGTAAAGAGTTAGACAAAAAGTAAAGAGTTACTCAAGCTTACCTGAAGGGAAACTGGAGCCTTCACCCTAAAGAGACAGATTACAGCTATCAGGAATTAGGTCCGGGCCCTTGGTAAGAGAAGCAGAAGATTTGCTTGAAGTTTGTTGATTGAAATTTGGAACACATATGTCTAAAGAAAGAACCAGTGGATGTGGGATCCCACCAAACTTTTGACCTCATAAGTTTGTCCTACTGTACCTCAGAACTTGAGAGTTCCACATTCCATGATCATGTTCATGTGGCACATTTCCTGGAGTTTGAACATTTAATCAGCTGTACATTGAGTTTTTTAAATTATTGCATATTTGTCCTGCAGTTCATATTTTGTTATTTTGCTGCCCAATATTAATTCTCTTCCTCGCACTAGGTTGGAAACATATTCTGTCTCATTGAATTTTCTTGTTGTTCCTGCACTTTGGGTCTACAAAAGTACGTAATTTGAATAAACGTGTTGGAATTGTGGAAGCATCAAGACCTAATTTCTGATGCAAATGCTTTAATGAATTTTCCCCTCAATTTCATGATTATGGTTGAGTCAATTTCGGAATGACCACATGCGCCACAATTTTCTTTTGCCCAAGCCATTGCATTCATGTGTTCCAATGAGTATCTCTACGGTCAGCTTCCAGCACCTTTATGATGGTTATGTGAAGCAACAACTAAACAGTTTTAGGAAAATTAACAAAAGCATTGTGCTTCTATTCAACAGATTATCTATGGAGAGATCAGATTTATTAACTCTGCAGAGAACCTCTATTTCCCCATCCACGAATACCGGCAATATTTTAGAGCTATTTTTCTGGTATTAACACTTGGTCTGTAAATCAGAGTTTTTTACATTTTTTGAACATTTGTAATACATTCAGTGTGAACTGTGCACTCAATCCACAATAAAGTTACTGTTATCCGTAAATCCACCTTAAAAATGTTGTGCATTGCTACCTTAAGATGTGCATCTCTGACCTTATGTCAATGTAAGTTAAAATGCTCCTTCCTTAAGCAAAATACTTGCAGCTGTTGTTACGAAAACCATCACTTACGTATTTATTAGCAGGAACAGAGTGTTCTAGCCTTCCAGTTTTCTGTAGAAAGCATTGTGTTAATTAAGGCAATCTTAGAAATTTCTTTTACCTTCAAAAAACTTTTAATCAAAAAAAATCTACTTTGATTTCTTGGTGTGACTGCCTTATCCAGAGATCTGTACAGTTCTCTGTACTCACATAAACTAATGCTGCCTTAAAGGTGAGAAACTCTCTGCCTCAATTCTCTGTTGTCCAAAGATGCTGCCTGGTTAGTCTTCAATTAATTTTTCAAACAATTGGCACCAAGATACTCGAGTATTTTACAGATTCTTACTGCTGTTACCATGTGTCATCTTGCATCCAAAGAAGGCCTGATACAAAAATACTTAGGTTATCTCACATAACATAGGAACCTGATTGTGGAAGTCACTGTATTGAAGAATTCAACACAAATTTGTTACAATTAACTATTATGTACAAACATTGCGTACCTCAGGCATATTAGCGTCTTGGCTTTATTCCAGTACGGTGATACATTTCAGATGATCCACAGAATGATGCAGTATGCGATATTATAGCCTCAGGTCACGTGCTATGATACAGTGATGATGCCGTGAGATACCTATTAAAGGCATACAGGCTTACTGACTGTGAGACATAACACAATATCTGACATCAAGCACATTAGAAGGATTTTCAGGCTAATTATAAACCTATTTAACCATGTTACAAATGCACCTCCCACAGTCATCAAATGCCTAAACTGTGACTTGAACCCAGAGCTTCTGACTACTACTGTATCGCTTAAAAGACCTCCCAATTACCCCCTCTACTATGCTTTACTTTTGTTTTCCTCCTTTTAGATACATACACTAGGTTTAAAGTTGGGCAGGTGAACTATTTATAGTCTTGTGACAAAGAATGACCTTAACCCAACAAATCAGAGATGCAAATCTTGAATACCAAGGAACAGATTTTTCCCTTTACCATTTGACCACTAAGCATCACTTAATTACTTGGGTTCATTTCATTTAAGCAATTCTAAATGGCCAGGTGATGAGGGCAAAATTCTATATCCAAGTTTATAAATCCTGAAAACTGTCTGAACAAAGCATGGTCATTTTGTCTTACACTCATTCAATTTAGGCTTTGGATAAAACTAGTATGTATTATGCATTCCTAGTTTTTTGAAATGGAAACATATTTCATGCAATAAAAAAGGGCCAGTCCTTATATTTTAACCTGAAAAATTTGACTTGAAAAGTGATGGGCTATTTCTCCACTAGGTTGCAGTTATTGGTCTTGTCTCAAACTTCTCACTGTTCCAACAATTGTACCCTTCTTTTGCTACTCAATGTTCCTCTATCAAAAAAAGCAATAGTTCTTAACAATATTTTTAAACATACTTTATTACGCTTAGCCAAATATGTTCCTTTCACAAGAAAATGGTGAAATATTGAGGACTAAAACTGCCCTTTCATTATCAAATAAAACTATTGTTTTATTTACAAGTCTCATTTCTGTATTTTCTCTCAATCCCTCTCATTAGTGTCTCTGATTTCACTTTTAGCTCCAGTTTTGTTTCTGCTTCTTTCACATGAATGCTTTTACTCTCGTATCTCACAACTATCTTCTCTTTGAAATACACCTGACATATTATAGCCTTTTCTCCCTACATTTTCAAAATGCTGTGCCTGCCTGCCTCAGGCATTTTTCTCTCTCACTGATTTGCCATTCTCAATCCAATTCTTTGCGGACCTTAAAAGTTTATTTTCTTTTTCATGTCCGCAAACACTGCAGCCAATCCAACCATTATTGAACTTGATGTACAAAATTAGCATGCTGTGAGTCATGAGATATCCACATCCGAATCAATGCTCAGGTATCCAAAGTTATATGATGTTATTATGCTATCCTAACTTCATGAACTTATCTCACAATTTTATTACCAATCGTACATCCGACCTGAACTTGCTAGATTACTGAAAAGAAATCTAATTGGAAGAGATATAGAATGATTCAATGCAGAAGGTAACCATTTGGCCCACTATGCTTTTTGATAGACCTATCTAGTTAACCCCATATCCCTGCCTGTTTTCAATCAGGCGGCAAACTTTTGCTTATCAATTATTTATTCAATTTTTCTTCTGAAAGTTATTGTTAAATCTGCATCTACCACTCTTGCAGGTAATTGTATTCCAGATCGTAAAAGTATGCTGCCTAAAAATATTCTGTTCACCTTGACACTGATTCTTTTGTTAATTCACTTAAACGTGTCCCCGGTTAGCAACTCTACCACCACTGAAAGCCGTCTCCCTTTGTTTACTCTATCAATACACCACACGATTTTGAGCATCCACATTAAATCACTTCATGACTCATGCATGCTAATCACAAGTCAGACATGGACTATGTAACCTGTTTCTAGATTGCTATACAATTACTTGAGGAGCTCACCTCTTCAGGGTGGTGTTTACGTGGGCTGGGTCTTCTACCCTCTGTTCTGATACTGTCTTGGATCAAGAGTCTTGTCATATGCATTGCTGGCCAGGACAAGAGAAAAGTCCTGACAGTGCCGCAGAAGTGCCACCATTGCAACTTTTGAACGGGTGGCAAGGAAATTTTTAAGGGATAAAAGATCCAATGACAATATGACAGACTTTTTTTTTCTGCGCTTTGCCTAAGATTTAGATTTATTTAATACTGCCACTTGGTCCTAGGAACAGTGAAAAGTGCATAATGTTGCCACATTCCAGCACCAAGTTGGATTACAGAATAAATTACCGAATAAATTGTCCAAATGGTGACATACTGAATAAATGAATGTTAAATGGATATTATTAAAACTGAAACAGCTTCAAAAGTTCATCTTTCCCTCTCCATAGACTTCACTGTCTCTATTCCTCTAGTCGCCACTGTCCGACATTGTCTGTGTGGTCCTGGTAATGTGCTCCTTTTCTGCCACCACTGGCGCCATTACTTCTGTGTCCTCTGCCTCCGAGCTGGCGACGGTCACACTGTGTGAGTCCCGCGGCCTCCTCTGATGCTGAATGGGCCCTGGCTCCAGGATCGGCCGACCAGATCTTGGCTCATCTTATGATGCCGCTATCCAAGATAGAGTGGGGATGGAGTTACGCCACCCCGGCCTCCTGCAGGAGGACATCAGGAGGAGGCCCCAGGGCACTAAAACCAAAAGAAACATGGCCAAGCGGGAAAGACAACAATGAAGCCATGTGGATGCAGCCAGTCCAGTCGTATGAGCCCATGAGCAGCTAAACACCATGCTCAGGAGCTGAATGCTGCTGTGCCCGCTGCTGCCATCATGGATGGGAGGGATGAGGGACAGCCAACCAACAGTGAATTGGTTGTGCAGAAGTTGATTTGAACTTGTGACAGTCAGGCTTCAACATTCTATTTTTTTCCCATTTCAGTTGGGATTACTGAGGAAAATGGGAAGAAAGATTTGAATTTCAATTCCATATTACATTCTTTAGGTATATGCTTTGCTGCGGTGTGCCTCTGCATGAGTTACAAGGAATGGGCTATAAGACTCTCTGAGGCTTGGCATGGCATTGAGTATATGTGAAACAGCCAATTCTTTGTTGCATATAGTCTTTGGGTTGGGTGGTCACTGAATGTGCCAGTTTCATTTAATTATGCAATCTTGTCCATCTGTTCCCAGGTCCTACAGGACATAGTTTCTAGTCTAATTACTAAAAATAGTGCACTGCTGTTTTGAATTGCAAAATTGCGTAAAACAGAGCCTTTTTAATTCTTTGCTGTACTTGTATGCTGAATTTCAGTGACATATGTAGAAGGGTTAATTTTGGATATCAACACTTCACATTTCACCTCCAAACTGTATAATACTGCATTTACACACATTATATTCCAACTTCCTGCTTTTTTGCCCATTCATTCAGCCTGTCCAAATCCCTTTTAAACTGTTTTGCATTGTCCTCACAACATAATTCCAGTGCAAGATGGTGACAGAGTAACAGGGCTGTGCGTGGGCTCTTGCCAGGAATCTGTTTGCTCCCATCTGATTGCCTTCTTTGCTTTATTTTACTTTTCTTTTGGTGTTTATTTTCTTCTTTTCGGTGGCGGGTTGGTCGGCAGCAGCAGCATGGCAGCGAGAGCGGGATGTGTGGGGAGTGGCGGACGTGGCTTCTCATGGCAATGAGAGGCAGCAGCAGTGAGGACATTCTCCCAGCACTCAGGGCCAGCACAGTGTCAGCAAAGCTCCTCCAGCGAGCAGGGACAGCAGCGCCAGCGGCAGAGGACTCTTCAAAATGGTGGCGCCGTCAAGGCAACATCTGCAGCCGAAGCAGGACTCATGGCCTGGCGGCAGCCTGGTCTGGCAGAGGAGCCAGGGACTCTTGGTTGCAGGGTGAGTGTGGGTTCAGCAGCATCAGTGAAATGAGCCCAGTGGTCAAGCAATGGCACTTAAAGTAGGGTGAAGCCTATATCGGTGGGTCTGATGCCGGCGGCAGCGAGGCAGTGGAGGTCTCCCTTGAGACTAAGTGCTGGCATGGACAGGGTCAGAAAGACTGATGTTCTGAACTTTTTACTTCTTTCTTTTCCTAATTTATTCCTGTGACCTATAATGGTGGACAATATCTTTATTTAAGTCTCTAACTTTTTTTTTGTTTCCTAAGAATTTGATCTTAAGTATCTGTATTTAGGTCCTTTTGTACCTTAGATGGTGCTGCAAGTGGCAACTGTAAACTTTTCACTGTACGCATCTGAGTACATGTGACAATAAAGCTAATTCAATACATCTACAAACTTGAAGTGAGGCTATAAATTGTGTTTTATTTAACAAATTCAATGTCAAGTTTAGAATTATCACTCAATTATCTGCAGCTATTTTTAGTAGTTAAGCTATAAATTTAATGCACCATTTGCATCTCTGCACCACTGGTTCATACTTCTGTGCTTAATTAGAGGGTTAAAATCTGAAAACTGACCATCAATCATATATCTGTTCACCTAACCAATGTATTTGAACATTCACCAGCTATTGGAGACTGATGGAAAAGTATAAAAAAGAGTTGTTGCTAGAAAAGCTCAGCGGGTCTGGCAGCATCTGACAAGAAAACAAATCAGAGTTAATATTTCGGGTCCAGTAACCCTTCCTCAGAACTTGAGGAAGGGTCTGAGGAAAGGTCACTGGACCCGAAATGTTAACTCTGTTTTTGCCTTCACAGAAGCTGCCTGACTTGCCGAGCTTTTCCAGCAAATTCTGTTTTTGTTCCTGATTTACAGCATCCACAGTTCTTTCGGTTTTTGCAAAAAGCAATTTCCCTATTCCCCCTTCTGTGAGGAATTCTCACCAGCATCGTATTTGCAAGTTAGCATTTACTGTTCATCACACTTAGGCTTGCTGTCTCCGCACCGTGCTCCTACTCTAAATCATCAAAAATCCTACCAAGCTTTTGGACACCTTCTTAATAATGCTTTCTTTGATTTGGTGTCAATAATTTTCCCCAATTACACTGTTGTTAAGTGACTTAGAATGTTTTGCTATGTTAAAGGTCCTATATAAATGTAAGTTTGTGATGAAATAATTCCCACTATCTGCTGACTTTAATGAATCCAGTATATTTGTTTTCTTCTGTTGCTTCTTTCAGTCCCACTCATTCACTAAGTCTAAATAATACTATGTTTGCTCTTAGCCCTAACCCTGATTTTCCAATTTTCTCCAGTTTTTTTTCGGTCTCCTCTATTTCCATCTGAGATTACCCTATCCAGAACTATTCTTACGAGATGGCTTTGCTTTCTGGCTCCTACCTTAACTGATATTATTAAACACACTTTCTTGTCTAGTCCTATCTCATTCTCCTTTATTTCCTGGGCTCCATCCTTTATCCCAGCTATTTGCAACTTGCTGCACCTCAGCAATACATCCAAAAATCATGGGCATTTTTAATTTCTTGTGTATGCTGTCTATATCCACCTCCACCCTTCCTGTATCTTTTCTTGTCTGACTGCTTGCCTATAATTTGGCAGAACTTTCCTTCAATTAAATATTAAAAACATTTTGTCTTCGATGCCTGTAACAACTCAATTTCCTCACCACCACTTTCTTCCCTCTCCCCAGAAACTGTCTGAGCCTGATCCAGACTGACCTTGGTGTGACTTAGAACTGAGATTCCACGCCATTACTGAGATACTCAACTTTCATCCTCCTCAAATGATCTGATTTCTATCATGTCTCAGCTCACTTGCTGACATTTGGCCTCCCTGTGTTTATTATTTCTGAATATTCCAATGCAATCCTGGTCGATCTCCTGCATTTTACCCTCCAGAAGTTTGAGATCATTTAAAATCCTAACATGTACTAAGTGACATTTACATAGTTCTGATGAAAGGTTGTTGACCTAAAACATGAACTCCGTTCATTCCTCCAAGATTTTGCCAGACCTACTGAGAATTTCCAATATTAACTCTTTTCATTTCAGATTTCTAGCATCTACAATATTTTGCTTTGGTATTAAAAATTACTTTATGGATGCCACCAGCTACTGAGACCCACCTGTGGGAGACCAGTTGCAATAGCCTGCTGTTAAATCCAATATGAAACATGACTAAAATTTAACAAAGCTTAAGCTATACTTCAACAAAGACTTCAGTGTCTATTTGATTTCAGTGATGCATCCTAATAACTGTAACAGCTAGATACATACAGTGATTGATTTAACAGGAGGGGATTATGCATCAAGATTTCGAGCCATACTCATTGTTTGGATTTAAATTCTTGAATGAAGGCATGAATGACATCCATTGATTAAGTTATATAGTTGGATAGGTATTGACTGACATGTACAAACATGTCAAATATAGATGAGCTACTAACAAAGCTTACTGCATTCCACACCATATAAGTCTCAGAATAAGTTACCAAGAATTAATTAAGAAAGTAAAAGTAGGATTCATGATGCTCCTGCATTACTGGCCCTCAGTTTGCTGCATGCAAATGAGATCAGGCAGGACACCAGCATGATTTTCACTCAATTATCATGTCTGCAATGGCACTCAGTAACTATTGAATGGGTGTACCGGCTCAGTTCACTGTATGGGATGCTGCTGATGATAAAGGTGGCTACCACATATCCTCTTTAATGTAGGAAACTACATGACTTGCATGACAGAGGAGATCACTTCCTGGCCTGTCTAGAAACATCTCTTGCACTTGATATGATATAGTTTATTGAGGATTACATAAATATGATAGACATTGTTACAGAGATTCTGAAGAAGGCCAGATATTAGGTCTCAGATCGTAAGTTGTTTGCCCACAAATCTATACAACATCATCTTGGAAGGTGATATTTATTGCACTTCTCAGTATTAACACTTTCAAACTCATACACGATGTCTATGAGATGTTGGTTTTCAGCTTGGATAGCATGAGAAAGGGTATTTCGAGGAAAGACAATGGGTGGAATTTTGCAAAATGAAATAAAAACCGAAAGGACTGTGGATGCTGGAAATCAGAAACAAAAACAGAAATTGCTGGAAAAGTTCAGCAGGTCTGGCAGCATCTGAGGAGACAAATCAGAGTTAATATTTCGGGTCCAGTGACCTTTCCTCAGAACCTTGGGACGATGAACAGGCACTGCCAAGATTGTGTAGTAACAAGACAAATTTACTGTGATGCATACAGGCCAAAACTGACTTCACTCCAGATAGGACTTGAAACCCCAACTGCTAACTTAGGAGGCCTAGTGCCTTAACTATTAGGCCACTGGTGCTATGCCTTTGCCCCAAGTACTTTGTCTGTCCAATTGTTCTTCTCTCTCCTGGAGGTCTATCTCAGAAAAAAAAAGATTCTGAGGAAGGGTCACTGGACCCGAAACATTAACTCTGATTTCTTCCACAGGTGCTGCCAAACCTGCTGAGCTGTTCCAGCAATTTTTGTTTTTGTTGGGGTGGAATTTTACTTTCCCTTGAGCTTCACGGGGAATGGCGAGAAATGTTGGAAAATACAGCAACAATGAATAAATCAGAATCTCAATGTCAAAAAAACATTTTCCAATTTTCCTCTAAAGTTTTAAACAGTGAGTTCCAAGTCTCACTAATGAGTGACAACCACTTTATTTCTGTACATTTACATGTTATGAATAGACCAATTCAACCAACTTCTATGCAGTTTTCAAATCTCCATTCTATCACCAATGAATTAGACAGCACTAATTCCCAATATGAAAGCCAGAACAGTAAAGTGAAAGTCACCATAGTCTTACCAGAGTAGAAGGTTTCTCTCTGATCAAAGAGAGGTGGCTGGTGCTGGTTTGACCTAAGGGTCACCATACCTCAGGCAAGGAGAGACCTTGAGAAGTAAAGCCCTTCATATTAACCTCAGCCAGTTGGGAATTGAACTGTGCTGTTGGCATCACTGTGTATCACAAACCAGCTAACCAACCCCTCTCCTTCTGCATCATAACGCATCCGTCAGTCCATGATTCTGTGAAGTGGGATGCTTTGCTGGTCATCCAGACAGAGAACCACCTTACTCTCTACCATCCTGTCTACCAACACCTCCAGGTCCCTGTCAGTGAATCAAGGAGCTACAGAGATAAAAGGTACTGCAGATGCTGGAGAATCCGAGATAACAAGCATGGGGCTGGATGAACACAGCAGGTCAAGCAGCATCATAGGAGCAGGAAAACTCGACGTTTCGGGCCTAAACCCTTCATCAGAAAATTTTCTGATGAAGGG